>BQNB010127231.1:3146-19474 GCA_026074375.1 Tanacetum coccineum
TACTAAAGCATTTGAAGTAGTTTCCTTAATTGGCACAGTCCTTCTTGTTGTCTCCCTGTTTCTACTGTCTTGATTCTTAGGTGCCCTGTATTCCCTAGCAAAATGACCTCTTCTATGGCAATTATAGCATTCCACATTGGTCTTGTCAAAGCCAATGGTATCAGTCCCATTAACACCTAGATTCCTTCCTGTCTTCTTAAGAAATCTCCTTGCTCTCATTGTCAGCATTGCCATCTGCCACTTCAAGTCCATCTCCTCTAAATCATCAGGATTAATTTGCTTTAGGTCTTCATTGTCCAATTATGAACTGTTAGACTGACTAGCAAAGAAGGAGTAGATCACAACAACACTTAGACTATCAACATTTGGTAAAGTAGAAGCATTATTCTTGGAGTTAGCAGCAGAAACACCATGAGCAGTCTTAACTATTTCATTGGTGCTGCTAGTGACATTGTAAGACACAAAAGCTACGTTTTATGTGTTTTGGTTTGTGCTAGATAACCCTATGATTTTAGCTTCATAAATCTTCAGAATGTTGTACAAATCATCCATGCTCAGATCTTCTAAATCAGGTTTGTTCCTCTAAATCAAGGTATGAGTCTTCCACTCAGATGGCAGACTTCTTAATAACTTCAGATTCACATATTCTTGATAAATAGTTTCTCTATGAATCTCTAGCTGACTGACAAGCTTTTGCAGCCTATTATAGTTAGGGTCAAGTCCTTCTGAGTTATTTCCATTGAAATTCTCATACTGCTGTTTAAGAAGTGTCTTCTGTACTTTCTTTGACTCCTTATTACCTCCAAACCTCTTCTCTGTAACTTCCATCAGAGTCTTGGCATCTTTGTAGGTTTTGAATTTTAGTTTATGTTCATTAGGGAGAGCCATCAACAGAGTGCCTCTTGCCTTTAACCCATTCTTCCTTGCTAGCTTCTGTTCTATAGTAGTAGGAGGTACTATTGTCTCAACACCATCAACAATTCTTGTTGGCAGAGTTGAGTTACCATTTAAGATTACTTCCCAAAGAGCATAATCAGTCATTAAGAAGTAATATTCGATCCTCATCTTACAAAGCTCAAATTCATTTAGATTGAGCACTGGAAGTTTTGTAGCAGCAACCACTTGTGCAGATGCTGACTCTATCTTTTCTTGAAACAAGTAGATCTTGTGTGTAGAATGGTTCTTCTTATTCAAAGTATCTCAACAAGCTCTGATACCACTTGTTGATCCCACTTGAATAGATCTTGCTTAGCTTGTATAAGGCTTAGTTGTATTGAATAAATCCAAGACAACTATGGTAGAAACTTTGATTGAATATATCAAAGACTATGCAGAATCTAGTCTATGATACTAAGAAGAATAAGTAATAAAACAGTAACAAACAAGATTGTATAAGACCAAACTTTAAGCCTTAATATATATTAATACGAACACTCTTGATAGTGTTAGGGTTATACAAAACCTTGAAGCTATAAACTATGAATTCTATGAATGTATATGAATGAGAGATATATGAACTACATGCCCTAGGGTCTCCTTTTATACACCAAGGAACCCTAATGGGCTTACAACGCGTTTTCTACTCATACATATCTTTTCCTAAAATATCTCATACATATCTCTTTAGCAGTACTAAAACAAACTAACAGTACTAACTAAGTGTAACAGCAGAAACTCTTCTAGCAGTAGTAATATTTTGTACTGGCAGTACTAATATTACACTAGCAGTAGTAATGACTTAGAACTTTTTCTTCAATCTTGAGCAGCAGCAGTAACTCCAACCAGCAGTTGTAACTTGAACCAGCAGTAGTAACAGTTAAGAATCCTTTTATTCCCAACAATCCTCCCCTAAACTTGTGATTTACCTCCAAATCATCAAGTTTCTTGAATTAAACCTTGTTCTCTGAGAGGATTCTTCCAAACACTTCATCTTCTTGGTCTTTCAGCCTGCATGAATATCTTCCTAAGAAGTTCTCTGGACATCTCATTATCTTGATCCACCAAGAGCTTTGCGACCACAATGACATGACATATACACAATAAATAAAGTGAGATCACATCGCACAGTAAAATATACAACTGAATTGAAATTACAATGGTGTAGCTAAATCAACATTCATTCATAAAATAAATGCGTGGGATTACAGAACAATGACAATAATACATCCCCTCCCATATAAAAAAACCTAGAAACATACATGACCTGATTCGGTTACAAAATGATCACTACCATTAGGTTACAAAATGATAATAAAACCTAAAGCCTTACTAGTCGGGAGTTACCCTATAATAATTAGTAGGCTATACAACAAAGCTACAACATAACCAAATCTACGAACTACTACCGGCCATCGCTCCTATCTCAAGGATCTGCTGGAACCGCTAGCGGGTCCCTGCTGACCTCTGGAGTGCTGTCACCATGTATTTGCAGTGTCCTCATACAGTGTATGCCATCTGTGAGGAGCTGTGTCTATCTCATGTGGTATGCATACCCGCAAGACTCCCCGATTCTCGTCTGCTGTGCTAATATAGTAGTCCGTAGTGCTCTCACCTCAGAATGGGCGGTATCACTAGCATCCATTGACTGTACCCAAGCCTCACGAGAAAGTCTGGCCTCACTCTTTATAAGCCTCGCAGTGCGAGCATAAGCGTGTCTGTCTTTATGCAGCATGTTGAGCTGACTGCTCATCAATGACCTATCATCTTGTGCATCATCAAGTCTCCTATAAATATCATCAGTATCCTACCTAACAGTCATGAGAAAATTTGTCATCTGCTGACTCAGCCCTGCTACATCAGTCGCTGCTGGTGTCCCCTGCATGTCCTTAACCATCTCATCCTATGTATCTGTAATCCCATAACCTACCTATCTCTCAGGGTCTCGCCTAATCTCATTATCCAAAGTGCCAACAAATCCATAGTCTACTCTAAAGCCTCCAGTAGGTCTAGCAGTGGGAGCAGATGAACACTCACCGACCTCAAATCTCAGACCTATTGCAATATACAACCTCTTATGAGGTGGTAACGTAACCTCAAAAACACCCGCTCTACAAACAGCAGAGGGAAGAAGAAAAGGTGGTGATGGAGTAGGTAATGGTATAGGTAAAAGTGGTTGTGTCCCTGATGGTGGTGTCTCTGATCGAGATGCTAAGATGTAGGTGGATGGTGCAACAAATCTTATCATGGCCACATATGCCTTGGTATGTGGAAGTACAATAGGTGATGGTAGTGGTAGTGTATGAGAAGTAGATGGTGACTCGGGCTCGTCACCGTATCATGCAAGCTCTGTATCCCATGAGTTAATCACTATACCACATAAAGTGATAGGTGCACACCACAAAAATCACAATTGTGTAATGCATATGGTACAACACTATAAAATGCAATTTTATGTGGAGTGCACATCACTTTTTTGTGGTGTGCATATTCACCACTCCAAAGGATAAGTAGGACTAGCAGGTAGTAGTGGAGGTGATACAGGTAATGGTGATGATACTGGTAGAGGTGGGGATGGTATCTATGGTAGTGGTGATGAGTATGATGTAAGTGGTGATGGTGGTAGAGTAGATATGGCGAGAAATCTGTCAACCACTGCCGCAGGCGGGAATGGAATAGGTGTCTGATCCCGGATAGACATCCTGGCAGTGGTACGACATTGTCAGGTGTGTAGTGCGCGTGAGTCCGTGCCGAGCTAGTGCTCCTCCTCCTCCTCCTCCTCATCCTCGTCCTCATCCTCCTCCTCATCATCAACATCGTCTTCGGAGGATTCCTCCTCCTCCTCCTCATCATCATCTTTACCAGTGGGATAGTCAGCTGGATCTTCCTCAGGATCCTCATCATCCTCCCACTTGTATCCTCTTTGGGATCAGACTCAGTAATGTAACTGGTGAATCAGTAGTAGGTGAGACAGCAACAAGCAGTGGTTAGTTCCTCACTGAAGCAACGATCCGTCTGGTGGCATAAACTCTGGGTATACCGGCTCCGGTACATATGGTACATAGACAGGTGAAGGTGGGTACTCAGGACCCGGCACATAATCAGGAGATGGTGGGGCCTGAAGAACGGCCTCCACATAAGGGTCCTCTAGCATCATGGGCAGTCCATTGACTCTCGGAGATCCTATGTCTGACAGATCCTCGAATGGACTAGATACCTCCGTGTAAGTAACCGTGGAATCCTCTAAATCCGACATGACAAAATCTAAAATATCAAAAGTAGCTTATATAAGTATTAATATAAGACTCTTATTGTAATATACGTAGTATTTTATAACATGTATATCAATCATGAATGCATCTAGTCTAACCAACTAATGCAACACTAGTGTATGTATGTCCCGTGAAAATCCCTTTGTATGAATGTAATGTTTAAAAATGGTTATAGTCTATCAAAAATATTTGACCTGGTTTTCTATAACCTTGACTCTTGATACCAATCTGTAACACCCCCAAATTGGGTCGCAACAGAATATGGGTCTGGGGGTGGTACTTCATAGATCAATAGCACAAGATATATATAAGAATGACCATTTAAAAGTCGTTTAAAACCGATACATTAGATTTAACAAATTGTTTGTTACAAAAGCCTGAAGCTTTACTTGTTCGTTGTTCAAAATACAAAGATTCTAGTCCATAACAAATGTTTTCCCAAAATGTAATGCAACCAAATCTTTAATGCACATGACTTCCAAAATATAACCACCAATGTATCCCTTGCCTTGTACCTCATTGATCTCCTGAGAAAACATGCTTTAAAACGTCAACAATAATGTTGGTGAATTCATAGGTTTGTAAAATGTATAATGTAGGACCGCAAAATTTTCCCATGATAATGCAACAGATTCAAACATCATAAAATGTAATTACGTTTCCCTAAGCTCATGACACTGAAGCTCGACATGTATGAATTGCAATATAAATTGCCAACATTGCCCGTGATGATGTTCTAACCCGCAACATCCCAAATCTGACATGGTATACGTTTGTTGTCCGGCATACCGGCACAGTGAGCATGACTCACCCGAACGAGGATGTCAATCCCAAATAGATCTATTTATAACATTCACGCTCACAACAAGTAATTGACAGTTCATGATAATGGGCTCCGAGGGTTATCGCTACTTAGGCAAATACGTAATCGTAATGTAAAATGTCCACTTGCGTCCAATTGTAAAACATGCATATGTTTCTCACCCCAAAACTTGTAAATCATTATAAATGTAAAACGTGGGGCTATGATCTCACCTTGAGTGAGTGAATCGATAATGTAAATCACAAACTGAAAATGCGTCACGAATACGACCGAATGCAACCTAATTAATTATAGGTCGTATGAGTACTAAGTACTTTGAATAAGTAAGATCATATATAATTCTATATAGCTACATCACCATCTATTTGTATTTGTGAAATCATATTTATAAAGTACAAACGTTTATAAATATCTCTTTAGTAAAAATGGCGTAACTTTATCGTTTTAAGTCCGTTTCTTACGTTTCTTATGTCCACGCTTTCGTATTAAGACGAGTTATCAAAATATTACATTTTCATATTTTAAGTCCTCTGGTGAACAGTACTTTTTACTGTTCTTTTACTTTTATAAAAGTAATCGTCGTAAACTCGTAAATGTCGTATCTTATTCGTTTTAACTCCGTTTTTAGTGATTGTTTTGAGCACGTCTTTGTAATTAAATTTTTTATCTAACTAATGATGTTTTCAAAATAAAAATGCCTGATGTGAATAGTAACTTTTATAAAATTAGTTTTATAAAAGTATTTATTGTCGTAAACGTGAAAAATTCATAACTCCTTCGTTTTTAATCCAAAAATTATGATTCTTATTATTTTGGAATCCTAAAAATATGTACTATCTGAGAAAAATAATCATTCATTTATATCAGAAGTGGTTTGTAATAAGTTTTTATAAAATTTCTTTTATAAACGCGTTTATTATCGTATAACTTGTAAATTACGTATCTCCTTCGTTATAAATCAGTTTTTCGAGTTTCTTACATTTTTGGAATCCTCATGAGATGTAGTATTTTATAAACATATAAAATAAATACTTTATATTTCGAATTTAATTTCGGAAGGTTTTTGTCATTTTGTAAAAATATGTTTAAAACTTGGATTTTAATACCTTTTTAGTTACCCCTTTGGTTACAAGTCCATTACAACACTTAATATCACATGTCTTACTTACTTAGGGTCCCTAGTCCATCATTTGTCCAAATATTGTCCAAGAATCACAAGATCCATAAGTCTACACACCTAGTTTGATCATGAACTTTTATAAATACACTTTTTAGGTAACTAGTTTATATAAGCTTTTTATACATAAACCACACTTATATAATGTATATAATTCCGTTCTCACATGTTTCTACCAACAATATAGCACATGACAAAGTATATCATACCATGATCACAAGTAAAAATTCCATTTTCATGAAAATAAGTTTCCTAGATGGTGATTAACTACATAGCCATTATATACACATAAAATCATGAATGTAAAGAGATTAAGTTTTTTAGGTAACCTTAGTATGATGTATGGTGATGAACAATATGATCTAAACCCTTGTTTAGCTATTTAACCCAAGTTTCCAATACAAAAGAAACCCTAAATCCAAGAAAACCTTAATATTGAACCTTCTTGCTTTAACACTTGTAAAACCTAAACCAAACCTTCTAAACACCTTAAGATATCTTAGATATATTGTAGGAATACATGGAAATGTGGTAAATAAATTTGGTATGGATTGTTTGTGGTGGTGGTGTTTGGCCGTGGCATATGAGAGACAAAGAGGGAGTATTTGTGTTGTTTCACCTTAATAAGTGAATATGTGTGTGTTCTCTATCTAGTTGCTTGCATTATATACACATAAGACTAGTCAAAGACTTCCTAATAAAGTCTAAGACATAAGGAGGGAAATAAGGAAGTCTTTGGTCAAGAATGCTTAGTCATAATCTTAGGTTTAATGACTTAAAGTTGTACAAGACCATGTTGGAAATTTTATGTGCTCCTTGTCCTCTTTTCTTATTTTTGCCATAGGTTAGGGGGGGGGGAAGTACAATTTGATTTTTGATATCTTGAAATAATATCTAGTAATGCTTGAAGTTTAAATGTAAAAGGTTAATGTAGAAGCAAATACTTTGTAAATGATATGCACTACTTAGTTTATTTTATGTACAATATGACTAACAATGACAACATGGGTAAAGTTTTATAAAACTTTAGGTATTGGGTATAAAAATGGGTATTTGTTGAAGCGTAGATAAGTTTTGGTTGTTCCGGGTATGTCTAAACGTATTTTATCGCGAAACGTAAACACTTTACGTAACCAATAAAAATAAAATATTCAAAGATAATAATTATACTTCAAAATAATTATCTAACACTTGCTTGACGTAAACATTTAATTGTTTGATGTTTGTTTACGTTGAATGACAATTTTTAACTTACACGATTTAACTTAAGGATTAAAATTAAAAGCAAATGCGTACAATACTAAAAATAAATAGTGAATTTATTGACGATGTACAATAACCCTAAAACACAGGGTGTTATATTCTTCCCCCATTAAAGGAGCCTTGTCCTCAAGGCTTAAGACGCGACACTTGACAACGGTGTAGTCTTTGTGAAGAGGTGTGGATACTTCTTCCGGAATTGGTCTTCACGTTCCCATGTAAACTCAGGACCTCTCCTAGAGTTCCATCGAACCTTGACAATTGGGACACGGCTTTGCCTCAACCGTTTGACTTCTCGATCCAATGACTCTACTGGTTTCCTTAACAAAATGAAGTTTGTCCCTCATGTGTAGTCTATCCAACGGAACGGCTAATGGTTCATTGGCATAACACTTCTTCAAGTTGGATACATGAAATGTATTGTGAACCCTGCTCAGCTCTTGAGGAAGTTCAAGCTTGTAAGCAACGACGCTAACCTTTACCAACACTTTGAAACGTCCAACATATCTGGGGTTTAGCTTCCCCCGTTTGCCAAAATGTACTACTCCTTTCCAAGGCGAAACCTTGAGCATAACTCTATCTCCAACTTGAAATTCCATCGGCTTACGCTTTAAATTGCGTAACTCTTTTGTCGATCACGAGCAGCTTGAATTCTTTGCTTGATCTGAATGATTTTCTCGGTCGTCTCTTGAACTATCTCTAGACCAGTGAGTTGAACTTCTCCAACATCGGCCCAACAAACAAGTGAACGACACTTTCAACCATAAAGTGCTTCAAATGGTGCAACCTTAATACCAAGCGTGAGAGCTATTGTTAATGAAAACCTCGACAATGGAAAATGGTTTAACCTAAAGGAAAATTATTATAAAAAAAAAAAAAAAAAAAAGGGGGGGGGGTAGGGGGGGGGGGGGGGGGGGGGGGGGGGGGGGGGGGGGGGGGGGGGGGGGGGGGATTTTTGGGTTTTTTTTTTTTATTTGGGTTTGGGGGGGGGGGGGGGTTTTTGGGTTTTTTTTTTTTTGGGGTTTTTTTTAATGGAGTTTGGATGATATATTATAATGATGTGAAGGTTGGTGTGGAAGAAGGGGTAAGATGGGATGTTTGGATGAAGGTGTGAATTTGTATTAAATTTGAAGGAATGGTAAGTGTTTTGGTAATGGAACCTTAGGTCTGGAGCTTAAAGGATAGACAGGTATTCCATGCCTAGTGACCACCTCCTTTAGGTACATTCTTGCCAGTTTCTCTATGGGATCAGTTTCCATCATTGGTACAAAGATTGCAGACTTAGTGAGTTGGTCGACAATCACCCATATGGTGTCGTAACCTTGTGACGACTTAGGAAGCTTTATGATAAAATCCATTATGATATTATCCCACTTCCATTGAGGTATCTCAGGTTGCACCAACAAACACGATGGCCTTTGGTGTTCAGCCTTGACCTTAGCACATGTCAAACATTTTCTAACATAGGTGGCAATGTCGGCCTTCATATTGGGCCACCAATATAGCTTCTTCATGTCCTGATACATCTTGTCAAAACCTGGATGAATAGAGTATTTTGACTTGTGGGACTCGTGCATGATCACAGTACTCAAATCGCCATAACAGGTAACCAACTCCTGCCATTTAAGCATAGAGTTCCATCCGCACGGGGTTTTAACTTTTTCGTTCTAAGTTTCTCTGGATCCTTAGACTTTTAAATCAACATACCTCCAATATCTTTGTTCTTGATGTTCTCTGGTTTCCGTGCTTTAGTATGAGTATTCAAGATTTGCTTAGGAAGGTCCAAACCAATAGTCATGACTATGGCTCGAACTCTTAATGGCTTTATTCGCTCTTTCCTGCTCAAAGCATCAGCAACAACATTTGCCTTTCCTGGGTGATAACGAATCTCACAATCGTAATCACTGAGCAACTCTAACCAACGACGTTGCCTCATGTTCAACTCTTTCTGATTAAGAATATGTTGTAAACTCTTGTGATAAGTGAACACCGTACACTTGGTCCCATACAGATAGTGCCTCCAAATCTTAAGAGCGAACACTACTGCTCCATGTTCTAAATCATGAGTCGTATAGTTCTTCTCATGAATTTTCAATTGGCGTGATGCATAAGCAATCACCTTCTCTCTTTGCATCAACACAGCGCCCAAACCTTTGATTGAAGCATCGCAGTATGCGATAAAATCTTCGCTTCCTTCAGGTAAAGCCAGAATTGATGCACTACACAACTTCTGCTTCAACAGTTGAAACGTTGCTTCTTGTTTGTCGCCCCAAATGAACTTGACCTTCTTCTGAGTAAGCTTGGTCATTGGCTTGGCGATCTTCAAAAATCCTTCGATGAATCTTCGGTAATACCCAGCAAGACCTAAAAATTGCTGAATCTCCGTTGGTGTCTTAGGAGATGCCCAATCTTTTATGGATTCGATCTTGGCGGGATCCACGTGAATGCCTTGACTATCAATCACGTGGCCGAGAAATTGTACCTTGGGAAGCCAAAATTCGCATTTAGAGAATTTAGCGTACAACTCCTCTTTCTTAAGCAATTCTAGAATTGCCTTAAGATGTTCTTCGTGTTCCTTCTTGTTACTTGGCGTAGATTAGAATAATCGTCGATATAATACGATCACAAATTAATCCAAAAATGGCTTCACACCGTTCATGAGATCCATAAATACCGTTGGTGCGTTCGTCAAGCCAAATGGCATAACTTGGAACTCATAATGACCATATCGAGTTCTGAATGCCGTCTTCAGAATATCTTCTTCACGTACCCGAAGCTGGTGATAACCTGATCGCAAGTCTATCTTAGAATAAACACTGGATCCTTGTAGTTGATCAAATAAATCGTCGATCCTTGGGAGTGGATAACGATTCTTTACCGTCAGCTTTTCACTCGGTAGTTGATGCACATTCGTACGATCCATCAATCTTCTTGAAAAACAAGACCGGAGCTCCCCAAGGTGAGGAACTGGGTCTTATGAAGCCCTTTTCAGAAAGTTCTTGGAGTTGGTCTGGCAATTCTTTTATTTCTGACGAGGCCAACCGATAAGGTGCCCATGCTACAGGTGCAACACCAGGTATCAAATCAATTTGGAATTCCATTTGTCAAGTCAGAGGGAGAGTCAGCAAGTCTTCAGGAAACACTTCAAGAAAGTTTCAAATGATCGGTACGTCCTCAAGTCGCTTCTTCTCTGACTTGTCTTCAATCTCCTTTGTAGTAACATGTGCCAAAAGGATAGGACATCCTTTTAGCATGTTTATCTGTGTTTTAGTGCACGAGATGATGTTCAAACGAGTCTCGTTTCCTCGGTCGCTTCTGTTACCGCGAACAATCAACGTTTCATTTCCCTAGGGAATACGAACGATTTTCTCAGCACAAACAATGATGGCTTGGTACCTTGCCAACCAATCCATACCAATAATGACGTCGAGACTACCAAGTTCTATGGGCATTAAGTCTATGTTAAATGGGTGATTTAAGAAATTTAATGTACATCCCGGAATGATATTGTTTAACCTAATTATTCTCCCGTCAGCTAGTTCAACATCATAATAATGATCTAAGGTAGATGGTGTGATATCAATTTGAGAACTAAATGCAGTAAGATTCTATCGGTACCAGTATCAAATACGATAGAAGCATAGCGGTTGTTTAGAAGGAACGTACCCGTAACAATGTTTGAGTCTGGGTTTGTCCCTACACGGCCTACCGCGTATACTTTCGCTGGAGCATTGCCATTTCCACCTTGGTTACCACGTTTGTTGTTTTTCAGCTTTGGATAATCCCTCTTGAAATGTCCCTGGGCTCCACATTCATAGCAAGTGGGTTTCTGACCTGCCCAGGGCCCCTTTGGTTTTAGTAGTGTGGAATTGTGCAAGACTCCTACAGTCGCCGCGAGCCATATGGCCAACTCTTTGCACTTGTGGCATTTTGGGAGCACATAAGACCTCGTGGTGATGTTGCCATTTAGATACAGAGGTTTAGAACCCTCTAATATCATAAGGTTTCTTCTCACCAGATCCTGCAGTGTAGGCCCGACCAGTGTTCTGCGCCTCTTGTTTTGTTGTTGTTGGTTATCATCTTGCTTTGTTTTGTTCTCTGTCTCACTTCAGCAAAAGGTATGGATATTCTTATCCATCATTCAGTTGCTATTTTCAATCGCCTCTTGCCATTGTCTTAGGGTTTGGATGCTACTACACTTCTGTGGATCATATTGGGCAAACCACCAACATATCTCTCAATCTTGTCCAATTCTTCAGGAAACATTCTAACACACAGCAATGCCAGTTCCTGAAAATGTTAGTTGTAACCTATCATGTTGGTACCTTTCACCTTCAAATTCCACAACTCAGCCTCGAGCTTCTTAATCTCGCCCCTCGGGCAGTACTTGTCAGTCATCTTCTTTTTCAGGTCTGTCCAAGTCATTGCATACACAACATCATGACCAACAGTCCTAACGTAGGAGTTCTACCACGTTAGTGCACCTGCCAGAAGAGTACAAGTGAAAAACTTGATTTAGTTTTCCATAAAGCAGTTGCTTATACTGAACACAGTTTCTATTTTCTCAAACCATTAAATCAATTCGACAACTCCTTTCATGCCTTTGAAATCTAGAGGTTGGCACTTCATGAAGTCTGGGTAAGTGCATTCTCTAGCAACTCGTTCTGTCCTTCTAACACCCGTTCCCGAATTATGGCTATTATCGCCATTCGTGTTTCTGTCAGCATCACGTGCTGCCAAAGCATCAATAACACCTTGGTCGATTATTGCCTTAAGCTGGGAATTGGTGACAGAGGTGGTGGCAGTGGTAGCGAAGGGGTTGGATCTGTGGTTCTTTTTGGTGCCATTTTCTTCAATCACAAGAAAATATAATACCCGTTAAATTTCATAAAATCATAACCATGACATGACATATACACAATAAATAAAGTGAGATCACATCACACAGTGAAATGCACAACTGAATTAAAATTAACAATGGTGTAACTAAATCGACATTCATTCATAATAAATTCGATTACAGACATGACATAATACATCCTTTCCATATATAATCTGGAAACATACATGACCTGATTCGGTTACAAAATGATCACTACCATTAGGTTACAAAAGGAAATATAAACAACCTAAAGCCTTACTAGCCGTGATTTACCCCGTAATACTTAGTAGGATAAACAACATAGCTATAACATAACCAATCTAAGAGCTACTACCGGCCTCCTTTAGTATCTCGGGTTGTGTTGGACCGCTAATGGGTCCCTGCTGTCCCTGCAGTGCTGTCACCTGTGTCTGCAGTATACTCATCAGTCTTAGTGTCTCCACAAGCTGTGCCTGTCGAGCGCGGTCTGCTACTCGCAAGGCTACAATCTCCGTCTGCTATGCCAATACAGTATTCCTCAGTGCTCTCACCTCAGAACGGGCGGTGTCACTAGCATCCATCGACCGTCCCTAGGCCTCACGGGAAACTCTGGCCTCTCTCTCCATGAGTAAAGCAGTGTGAGCATGAGCACGTCTGTCTCTAAATAGCATGTTGCAAAAAGATCTAAACCCTAGTTTAGATATTAAACCCAAGCTTCCAATACTTAGAAAACCCTAAATCTAATGAAACCATAATCTTAAACCTTTCTTAATATTAGTAATCCCGTAACCTATCTCCCTCTCTGGGTTACGTCTAATCTCGGCATCCAGAGTGCCAACAAAACCATAATCTGCTCTAAAGCCCTAGTAGTAGGAGTAGATGAGCTCTCCTCGACCTTATATCTAGGACCAATAGCAATGCACAACCTCTTTCAAGGCGGTAGTGTAACCTCAAGAACATCCGCTCTATAGTCAGTAGAGGGAAGAAGCAAAGGTGGTGATGAGGTAGGTAATGGTATAGGTAAAAATGGTGGTGTCTCTGATCGAGATGCTAAGATGTAGGTGGATGGTGCAGTAGCTCTCATCATGGCCATAGATGCCCTGATATGTGGAAGTAAAATAGGTAGTGGATGGGAAATAGATGGTGACTCGGCTCTCAACCGGATCATAGCATCTCTATATCCCAAAGGATGAGTAGGACTAGCGGGTAGTGGTGGATATGGTATAGGTAATGGTGATGATACTGGTAGTGGTAGAGATGGTATTTGTGGTAGTGATGATGAGTATGATGTAAGTGGTGATGATGGCGGATTAGATATGGCAAGAAATCTGTCAACCTCTGTCGTAGACGGGAATGGAATAGGTGTCTGATATCGGATAGACATCCTGGCAGTGGTATGACATGTGGGTGGTGGGACAGAGTCGGCCAGAGCTAGGTGCTCCTCCTCTTCCTACTCGTCCTTGTCCTTGTCCTCATCCTCCTCCTCGTCATCAGCATCGTCTCCGGAGGACTCCTCCTCCTCCTCATCATCTCTGTCATCGGGATAATCAGCTGGATCCTCCTTAGGATCCTCATCATCCTACTCCGGATCCTCCTCGGGATCAGACTCTGTAATATAACCTGGTGAATCAGTAGTGGGTGAGATAGCAGTAGGCAGTGACTGCTCCTCAGCTAGAAGCACATCGTCATCTGGTGGCATAAACTCTGGGTATGCAGGCTCCGGTACATATGGTACATAGACAGGTGAAAGTGGGTGCTCAGGACTGGGCACATAATCAGGAGATGGTGGGGCCTGAAGAGCGGCCTCCACATAAGGGTCCTCTAGCAGCATGGGCAGTCTGTCGACTCTTGGAGATCCTATGTCTGACAGATCCTCGAACGGACTAGATACCTCCGTGTAAGTGACCGTAGAATCCTCTTATTCCGACATGACAAAATCTAAAAATCAAAAGTAGCTTATATAAGTATTAATATAAGACTCTTATAGTAATGTACGTACTATCATATAAACACGTATATCAATCGTGAATGCATCTAGTCTAACCAACTAATGCAACAACTAGTGTATGTATGTCCCGTGAAAACCCCTTTGTATGAATACAATGTTTGAAAACGGTTATAGTCTAAGTAAAAATACTTGACCTGGTTCTCTATAACCTAGGCTCTTGATACCAATTTATAACACCACCAAATTGGGTCGCAGCGAAATATGAGTCTGAGAGTGTTACTTCATAGATCAATAACATACGATATATATAAGAACGACCATTTAAAAGTCATTTAAAACCGATACATTGGATTTAACAAATTGTTTGTTACAAAAGCCCGAAGCTTCACTTGTTTGTTGTTCAAAATACAAAGATTCTAGTCCATAACAAATATTTCCCCAAAATGTAATGCAACCAAATCTTTAATGTATATGACTTCCAAAATAACGACCACCAATGTATCCCTTATCTTGTACCTCATTGATCTCCTGAGAAAACATGTTTTAAAACGTCAACAATAATGTTGGTGAATTCATAAGTTTGTAAAATGTATAATGTAGGACCACAAGATTTTGCTAGTGTATGATAATGCAACAGATGCAAACATCACAAAAATATAATTACGTTTCCCTAACCTCATGACACTGAAGCTCGACATAGATGAATTGCAATATAAATTGCCAACATTACCCGTGATGATGTTCTAACCCGCAACATCTTAAATCCGACATGGTATACGTTCGTTTGTCCAGTGATAGCTAATCACCTGAACATGGATGTCAATCCCAAATAGATCTATTCATAACATTCGCGCTCACAAGTAATTGACAATTCATGATAATGGGCCTAGAGGGTTATTGCTTGTTAGGCAAACACGTAATCGTAATGTAAAATCTCTACTTACGTCCAATTGTAAAACAAGCATATGTTTCTCACCCCAAAACTTGTAAATCATTATAAATGTAAAACGTAGGGCTATGAACTCACCTTGTGTTAATGAATATCAATTATATCACAGAAAATGCGTCAGATAAACGCCGAATGCAACCTAATTAATTATAGGCCGTATAAGTACTAAGCACTTTGATTAACCAATGCCATATATAATTCTATATAGCTACATCACCATCTAATTTCATTTGTAAAACAACACTTATAAAGTAAAAAACGTTTATAAATATTACTTTAGTAAAAACGACGTAACTTTCCCGTTTTAGACCCGTTTGGCACGTTCTTTACGTCCACGCTTTCGTATTAAGACGATGTATCAAAATATGACATTTTTATGTTTTGAGTCCTCTGATGAACAGTACCTTTTACTGTTCATGGACTTTTATAAAATTATTCGTCGTAAACCTGTAAATACCGTATTTTATCCGTTTTAGCTCCGTTTTATCAAAATATAATATTTTTTGATAATAAGTATCTAAGATGAATAGTAATTTTTACTGTTCATAGTTTATAAAATTATTTTTATAAACTTTAATAATCGTAAACTTGCGAAATTCATAACTTCTTTGTTATTGATCAAAAAATTATGATTCTTAATGTTTTGGAATCCAAAAAATATGTACTATCTGATAAAAATAACTAATCTTATATATCAGAAGTATTTTGTAACTTGTTTTTATAAAATTTCTTTTATAAACCTGTTTATTATCGTATAACTTGTAAACTATGTATCTCCTTCGTTATAAAGCGGCTTTTTAAGTTTCTTATATGGTTGGAATCCTCATGACATGTAGTATTTTATAAAAATATAAAACAAAAACTTTATATTTCGAATTAAAACAGAATCTTTTGAAGTTTTTCTTAAAAACATATTTAAGCTTGTTTTTATAACTTTTAAGTTTAACCACTTTGTTACAAGTCCTTTACTATGATCAATACACTAACTTGAGAATATTTATAGTCCTCTACAATTTATGTCCATCATATTGTGTCCATAATGTCCAAGAAATTGTCAAACATATTTATTTACTTCATAAATATTAAAATTTAGTAATTATTC
>BQNB010127232.1:0-12881 GCA_026074375.1 Tanacetum coccineum
GTTTCTACCATAGTTGTCTTGGATTTATTCAATACAACTAAGCCTTTTTACAAGCTAAGCAAGATCTATTCAAGTGGGATCTACAATTATCGAGCATGAAATCATTTTCTTCGTCCTTGAGGTTGCTTCCAGCTTCATCTTTCATCGCTAGCAACATTTGTTCTCTGAAATACTTTGCTTCACAAACTCTTGGTTTTTGACAATCACGAGCATAGTTGCCTTTTTCATTATAGTTATAACACGCTGAATAATCTGATTGCTTTCATCATTCCCAGTTCCTGCATTAAATGCTCGATTCATGTTCTGTCTCCATGCATTCTGGTTACCATTTCCACCATTTCCACCATAACCTGCATTCTTAGTTTGTATATCAACTCTTCCATCCTGAATCACAACTTGATTTCTTGTATTTGATGAAGTACGAAGACGATTATTGGTACGCTTTGAGAACTTTTGAGTGATTGCTCGAGCTAATAACATCATGGCAGTTGTAAGCTTATCCTTTTAAGAATACCCTTGTAGCTCCCCTTAATACTCGTCTTCATAATCAGCAACTGATGAAGGATGTGTGACATAATATAGTTGTGGTGAATAAGAAGAATTTGCATGAGAGTGTGATGAAGAAGCATTTAAATGAGCAAGAAGGGCTAATGGATCATGATTCTTGGCAGCTTTCTTTGCTTTGGACACTTGAACATATGGTTTAAACTGTACTAAAGAATCATACAACTCATCATATAAAACTACGTCTCCTGTTTGATTGTGACGAATCATGGTAACATATTTGCTCCATTCGGGTTGTAAGCAAGTAAGAAACTTGGTGTTGATTGCCACTTGAATAGGACAAACATTATTACGATCCATAATATTCACAAGTGTTGTCAATCTTTCATACATAGATTCTAATTATTCTCCTTCCTTTGCTGCAAATTTGTCAAACTCATCCATGAGTCGTGAGTGTCTCACATGATTAGTAACATCAGAACCAAACATCAACCGTTCAATTCGTTCCCACATATCCTTAGCATTTTTGCACGCATCCACTGAATTGTATATATATCATTGGGTATAGCTTGAAGAAGATAATTCATGACTCTCACATCAGCAATGTATTGCTTCTTGTTTGCGTCAGTCATTTTCGATAATGGTTCAAGTATCTGCTCAGTAGGCTTGCCTGGATTAGGAATCATTGGCATGTCATAAGGTCCTTTCTTAATTAAACGCCACATTCGATCTCCCTCTTCAAGCTTATTATCCAAAATCCTTCTGAACCTACTCTCCCATGGAATATAATTCACTTTCTCAAGCATTAGAGGTATTTCATTATCTCCTGAGTCAGTTAAAGTTTGTTGATTTGAAGTAGACATGTTGTGTCGAATGTTTACAATGCAAACTTGGATCGTTTTATAGATAAAGTCTTGCAATCGTGAAGTTAACGAGCAATGACAACCTTGTCTTGTATTACAACACTTTTGATTAAAGTAACCTTGAAGGAAGTAAACCTTGATTTGGTACGAAAATCTAAGTAACACGTAAGCTTTTATACGAAAGCTCAATTTTCCAAGATTTAAAGATACGAAACCTTTTTCACTGTGTTACGAAACCCAAATAATGAGATACGAAACCTATGAAACAGTGTTACAAAACCCAACTGTGTTACGAAACCTCTAAAACAGTTTATGAAACCCGAAAACTGTGTTACGAAACCTCTTCAAATGAGATACGAAACCTTATAATATGAAAACTACGTTACGAAACCTCTTGTTTACGAAACCAAGTCTTACGAAACCCAAAGGTATGAAACTGTTTTCAATCTGTAATACGAAACCTCTTATACAAAATCGTTAGATAGTAAACTGTGTTACGAAATCTCACATATAAAACCTGTGATATGAAAGCTTGAAGTACGAAACCAAAACCAATTATTTGATACGAAACCTCTTGTTTACGAAACCACAATTATACGAAAGCTTCCACAGTCTATGAAACCAAATAGTTATCGAAAGCTCCAATTTACGAAACCTCCTTTCGTAAATTCCAAATTGCCTCTACTTTCGTAAAATGCAAGAAACCTCTAACTTTCATAAAATCTTAGCTACGAAACCAATAAGAAACTTAACAATTTAACTTTTAAGCAGTTTAAGTTGATAATATGAATGTTATATTGTCAAATTGATAAAAAATCTAGATTACAAAAGCTTATAGAAAGTGTTACAAAAGCTGAACTATGCTACGAAAGCTAAGAAACACTTTCGTATTGCTGTTACTGAAACCTCAACTATGTTACGAAAGCTCAAAAAACTGTAATACGAAAGCTATTTCCAGCCTAAAAATAGTTCCCGGAACCTATTTCCTGGTTTATGAAAGCTTTTAAATCTATATTTTTCAATCAAATTCAATCTTAAGCAAGTATTTTTTTTTTCAAAAACTAGTTATTAAACCTACAGTTTGATAGTTACGAAAGTTATATTTCAACATTTTAAGATAAAAAAACTTATCAAATTGTAAATCTAATCACGTTGCGGTCTATGAAACCTATAAACTCAACGATATGAAAGCTCCTTGATCGAAATTTAGCATGATTAAGCTCGATTTGATCTACGAAACACGCACTAGATCTCTCCCGGTGATAAATACCACTTGTTATATGTCATGTTTACATAGTAGATATCATACAAAAGTGAAAGAATGTAAGGAGAGGAGCTAAAGAGTATAAATACCCATCTAGGAGGGGTATTTATACAAGTCTTTACATTTTATAATTCACTTCTCCCTCCCATTTTTATTTTCCCTTTTGGAATGAAAACTTTGAAAATGATGAAAAATACTCTCTAGCTCTTCTCCTTACATTCTTTCACTTTCATATGATATCTACTATGCAAACATGACATATAACAGTTTATACAACCCATTAACACACCCTTCATTATTCATTAACATCATATGATCATATATTGATCATATGGTGGAAAACCCTAATTTTTACTATTTTCACATTATACAACTTAACCCATTATCATAATTACATTAGTTCTTTGTTAAGAATCATAATTACCCAAACCCCTAATTTTAGTCACATGAACCCTAACTCTTAAATTCATCAATATACTTACTTACTTACAAGGAACTTAGTTAGGGCTTATATCCTTGATTATTCTCATGATTCACTTTCAATTGATCATCAAGTCATCCATGGTTTCCCTCTTTCTTCTTCTTAGGTCGACACATCGCAGCCACCACCAAACAATATGAGAAAGGTATGGAATGTTATGGAAGTTCCAGATATAAGTTTAGTGCAAGTATTACCATTTGGCGAGAATAGTCCTTCAAGTCCATTTCCTTCATAAATGTGACACATAATATTTTCTAAAACCATTTACATAATATCTAGACTTATAGTTTAACTATTTATTTGACTAGCCAATCATAATTGGTCTTTCATTACATATAAAGTCTAGTCAAACCATCCAATGGCCTTTTCATAATTAAATACTTAAAAACCGATTTTGGGGTGTTACACTAGGGAGAATACCTATATTGGATCTGATACTGAGGATGCTATTGAACATATCCCAATAAAATCAAGATCGTTGATATGCTTACATCCTAAATATTTTCAAATATTATGTTGAGAGTTTTCCTTAAAACTTTAACCGGACAAGAAAATCATTGGTTGAAGAATAAGCCTAGTGGAGCTATCACCATTTGGGAGATTATGAGGAAGAAGTTCTTAACCAAGTATTACCCAGCTTCAAAAACCACAAGGCATGTTGATATGATTCACAATTTCAAACAAGAGTGGATGAGACACTTTATATGGCATGGGAAAGGTATAAGAATCTCCTTTTCACTTGCCCTTAGCATGATTTGAATGATCAACATGTAGTAATAGGATTCTATACAATGTTTGATGTTTCAACTAGACATATGCTAGACTCTCGCGAGCCTATCCCTAAGACGGCCCCCGCTGATGGAAAGGAAACAATTCATGAAATGGCCGATCATTCCTAAATGTGGCATGGTGGACCATGTTCTATGGATAAGGGAAGAGACAAATTTATTGGTTTAGAGGTATTAACCATTAAATTAGACACTTTGAGTCATGATATTGATTTAATTAATAAACAGGTAAATATTATTCAAGAAGTTTGTGAAGTATGCGATGGTTTCTATTTACCATCTGATTGCCTTTGGACTATGGAATGAATGAATTTAGAAGAGATTTACTATGGTGATTCATATAGAAGGCCTTTCTCGGGATATATTGGAAGGAAGAGAAATTTTGAGGATATGAAGCAGGCTTTTGTTGTGGATTATACTAAAAGGCACGTTTATACGGTAAAGATGATGCACATGTATAATGAGAAGAATGATGTTGCTATGAGAGTACAAGCTAAGTCGATAAAAAAATTGGATAGTAATTTTGGGTAGCTAGCTCAACTAATTCAAGAGTGAATTCTTGGAGCTTTGCTTAGTTTCACCGTGACTAACCCGTAAGATTATGCACAAGCAATGACAACTAGGAGTAGATTGGTCCTTGGTTCCTCATTCTATTCTTACTTTTACTGTTTCTAATGATATACCTTGTTCTTCTTTATTTTCTGATAAAAATGTATAGGATAAGAAGACAACTAGCGATGTTCAAGTGGATGAAGTTCATGTCTCGTCACATGAGTTACTCAAGACTACGCCTATGGTGGGACCCTATATTCTACCAATACCTTTTCTGGGTAGATTAAAGAAACAAAGGGAGAAAGATGAGCAAAATACGTTTATTGAGAGCTTAAAGGAACTCAATATCAACATTCCCTTTATTGAGGCATTCATACAAATGTCTAAATATGCAAAATATTAAGGATTTGATTACCAACTAAACAAAGCTAGAAGAGGCTTCGCGGGTGACTATGAATGAGAGGTGTTCGAATAATCTTAAAAATTACCATTAAAAGAAAAAGATACAGAGAGTTTTACTATTCCTTGTAATATTGGTAGTTTAGTTATTTAAAAAGTGTTGGCATATTTAGACGCTAGTATTAGTCTAATGCCAAATTCCATGTTTACTAGATTAGGACTAAGTGAACCTAAACCTACTCGCATGTGTGTCAAATTAGCTGATAGATTTGTTCAATACCCGTAGGGAGTAGTAAAAAATGTCTTGGTTAAAGTGGATAAGTTTGTCTTTCTTATAGATTTTGTGATCATAGATATGGTGGAAGATACCAAGGTCCTGATTATCCTAGGAAGGACATTCTTTACTACTTCATGTGTTATGATTGGTGTGCTCTATATGAGAATATCGGTAAAAGTAGAGAATGGGAAATTTATTTTTTATGTTGATAAATGCATGAGATATTACTCTTACAATGATGATTCTTGTTACTATTTTGACTTAATTGATATGGTTGTTCATGACCATGTGCACGGGGAATTACCAAATGAACAATTAGATTTGTTTTTAGTACATAAGTTAGAAGGTGAATTTGATCAGAACCATGAGGTTTTAAAGGTTGAGAATATATGGGACGAGTATGGAAGTGGCACTGATTGCACTTCTATACGACGTATAGAGGATGGTTATACGGCGTATATTGATAAACCCGTAAATGTCATAGATGGGTTACAAGCACTTCACAAGTAGAGTTGCCCAAGCTTAGTCTTAAGGATCTACCCACTCATCTAGAGAATGAATTTTTGAAAGGTAATATTGAATTCAATGTAATTATTTCTTCAAAATTGTTAAGTCATGAAAAATGTTTGCTTTTTCAGATACATGAAAAGCATCAAATTAAGTTAGCATGGAAAATAACAGACATCAAGGGAACCAGTCCATCATTTTGTAATCATACGATGTTGTTGGAGGATGATTGCAAACCGGTTATTCAACTACAACGTAGACTAAATCCAAAGGTTTAAGATGATGTTAAAAATGAGATTGTGAAATTGCTTGATGAAGGTTTGATTTCTGTAATTTTTGATAGTTAATGGGTAAGTACGATTCATGTGGTACCCAAGAAAGGAGGTAGTATTGTTTGTTCAAATGAAGAGAATGAATTGATTCCTACTAGGACAGATACCGGGTTAAGGGTTTGCATTGATTACCGTAAACTGAATAAAATTACTCGCAAGAATCATATTCCATTACCTTTTATAGATCAAAATGTTATAAAGGTTATATGGTGAGGATATTATTGTATTTTTGGTAGATTTTCAAGTTATTTCCATATTCCTATTGATCCAAAAGACCAAGATAAGACTACTTTCACTTGTCCTTGAAGGACATTTGCATGCCGAAGAATGTCATTATGGTTGTGTAATGTACCTAATACTTTTCAACGGTATGCGACAGTGATTTTCCATGACATGGTTGAGAAGTTCGGGGAAGTATTCATGGATGACTTCTTGGTATTTAAAATTCTTTTACTGATTGTTTATCTAATCTTAAGAAAGTGCTTAATAGTTGTGAAGAGAGTGATCTTGTTCTAAACTGGCAGAAATGCCATGTTATGGTAAGAGAGGGCATAGTTCTTAGTCATAATACATCTAGTGCATGTGTTGAGATGGATAAGGCTAAGGTTGATGTTATTGCTAAATTTTCTTAGCCGGTGAATGTTAAGGGGGTAAGGAGTTTTCTCGGGCATGCGGGTTAATATCATAGGTTTTTATCGCATGTTCATTACAGAATTTTTAAAGGTTGCCCAACTAATGACTCTAATTATTTAGTTAAGGATGTTAAATTTGATTTTTTGCCTGATTGTATTAAAGCTTTTGATACTTTGAAAAATAAACTAACTATTGCGCCTTTTATTTTTCCCAAATTTAGAACTTCCATTTGAATTAATGTGTGATGCCAGTGATTTAGCAGTTGGAGCGGTTTTGGGTCAAAGAATTAAACACATGATTAAACATATTTATTATGCAAGCAAGACGTTAGATGATGCCCAGGAGCATTACACTACTATAGAAATGGATCTATTAGCTGTAGTTTTTTCTTATGATAAATTATGCTCTTATTTGCTTTTGTCTAAAATAACTGTTCATACTGACAATTCTACTTTAAAGTATTTGTTCAATAAATAGGGTGCGAAACCAAGGTCAATTCATTAGGTTCTTTTGTTGCAGGAATTCAACATTGAGTTTATAGATAAAAAGGGGGTGAAGAATTTAGCTACGGGTCATTTACCGATATTGGAGAATTCAGATATGAAAGTGTTAGATGATGCTGAAAATAATGATAATTTTCGAATATGCATCTTAAGTTTGTGCAAATTAGAGATGATCAAGTATAACCATGGTATCCTTATATTGTTAGTTATCTTATGTCTAGATTTTTGGGAACAAGATTAACTACTCAGAAATAGAAGAAATTATTTGTTGATATTAAGTATTACTTGTGGGACGACCCGTATTTGTTTAGATATTGTACATATGGGATTATTAGAAGATGCATTTTTTGAAGGAAAGAGTATATATTTTAGCACACTGCCAAAAAGGTCCAACTGGTGGGCATTGTGGCACATCCTTGACACAGGTAAAAAGATTTTTGAGGCAGGTTTCTTTTGGCCTTCTATTTTTAAGGATGTTGCTAGATATGTGCAGAAGTGTGAGGCATGCCAATGAAATACTAAAAAAAGTTTCTTTTGGCCCTCTATTTTTAAAGGTTGCCCAAACCAATCATTCAAGGTTTCTTTTGGCCCTCTATTTTTAGTTTGGCCACTTATTTTTTAGTATTTTCATAGAATATCAACAACTTATCATCCACAAATAAGTAGCCAAACTAAAAAAATACTAATGGATCATTAAAACATATTTTAGAAAGGTTGTTTGGGAATAATATGAATGATTGGTTTGATAAGCTCAATGATGTTTTATGGCCATTTCACATTGCTTTTAAAACTCCTTTATGAAGTACTCACTTTAGGATTGTTTATGGTAAAGCGTGTCGTTTAGCGATGGAAATAGAACATAGGGTATAATGGGCATTAAGAACATGTAATATGGATTTTTCTATCGCAAGTAAATTTTGTTTTATGCAATTGAATAATATGGCTGAATTACTGACTGCAAAAAGCACGATATAAAAAGTAGCAAGGTCGTTGGGACGCGAGAAGCTGACATATCTTTTTTTCATACACCAAGTTTGAAAATCAGTTACATTTTGTTGTGGTCGAAGCTCAATAACCTTCTTCTCATCCATCACGTCGCTTGTCTCTTCCATAACCTTCCTTTTATCATTAGTCAAAAAAGGTGGTGATATCATATCGGGTCCTTCAATGCAAAACCCTTGAGGAATCCTAATATCGTTGCAATCCCTGACAACAAACAAAATTAATTTATATTAAACATCAAGCCATATAATGTATAAATGTATAAACAACAAAAGAAAGTATAGACATAGTGAAATGTCTACAACACAAAACAACAAATTCATAGTGTTCATCTAGACATTTACAAAAACAATTTTATGTGGAAAACCCGCCAACGCCTTATAACGTTACAACAATACACTTTTAGACTGGGAAAGTGACGCGTTGCACTACGTGACGCTCATCTTAGACCTAAATTACCTTGATAAAAAATAAAATGGCGGCATTTAAACATGTCTCATCTCCTTGGAATGTACATTTAAACTAAAGAATGCCATTATCATTTTATGTAAATAAAAGAAACTTATACACACGCATGTAGCTTGAAATGCTACATAGAAGTCACACATGTACGCAGACGCTACCTTAGGTATAACTGTTGCGTAAAAGAAAAGGTTGATAACCAAAAATAACCTTCAAACCTCTGACAATATGGAACCAATAGCAAAAGACCTGCCATGGTTGTCTTAATATAATGAACATTTATGTTTAGAAAATCAAATTAGCCTTTTATGCCCTTGTATACAATACCAATAAGAATGCCTTACTTGATGTTTTAAATTCTATAATGTACATTTTTAGGGCCGTAACAATAGCGGCTCCTAAGTTCACAACTTAAATCACCAACTCACCGTAGGCCAATTATTAGTTTTTCATATTAGTGATACCCGTTCAATTAAAAACATTTAATTACTAGCACCTTATGTTTCACTCGTGTCGACAACATCAAACTATCATCTTATTACCCAATGAATGCAATATTGATACAAACCGCACGATGCAATGGTAAATGGTGTTTACGAATAAGTCCTAAAAAGGAAAGGTAAAGTTGAAAGATACACATACCCATATGTACGTTTCCGTATTTTCCACGTATATCAAGTACCCTCAACGCTTTTTAAAAATCATGCACATAACAGTTCATGCCACAAAACTTGAATCCACTTTATAAGTCTTCCGCGGGTATGATTTTTGCAAACCCTACATTAACAAAAGATATCAGGAATCAAAGCGAGTAACCGATTATTTACGACAAAAATTGAACAACTAATCATCTATATCTATAAAATGCACGACACAAAAACCGACATGTGACTGTTCTAATCGATAAAGTTACAGGTCACCCGTCTTTCTTTCGAAGCTTAAAAAATTACAGCGGCAAGCCAAACTATAACGCCGAAACTGTTATAAATAAAATGTAACAACAATCATCAAATTCTCACTCACATCATACTGATCCTTCTGGACTGTGGGCGGGTTGTAGCAGACACATTAAAAATTACTGTAAAGTTTTATACGATAAACCTTAAACGACATTCTTTTGGCTAGTCTAAAAAAACGTTGTCTTCTAGACTATATCCATGTTTTTGTACACACATTACAGTGCCCCTAAAATAAAGGCACGTTTTATACAGGCCCATAAAGGAAAAAAAATAGACCATTCATATAAACGATAATGATGATGATGATGATGATGAACACATGATCTATTGAAAATACCGTCATAAAAAAAATAAAACGTGTCACAGATAAAACTAAAAGAAACGACAGCCATGATGGTCCGGATCCTGATAAATGTATATTAGTTTCAAGAATAAGGGAGCATGGTTATCAGATCAGGTAAAATGCATCATCGATGATAAAATATAGTTCCCGAAAGAAAGACATCTGAAATCTATTTCATCAACGATATTGGCTATTTTGATAATCCAAAATCTTAGAAGCTTCAAAAGACCGTTCCAGGTCCTTTAATTTTGATAATTGAAACAGAGTTACCATTGTCATCACTGCTTTTTTTTAAACTCGTCTTCTTTCTGATGAAGATATTTTAATTTTTCATAAATCACAATCACAACAGTCATCACCATCATGACCATCATCATAATCATCTACCTAAATTATATGTGTGACTCTGGAACAACACTACAAAACAACAAATTAAAGACATCGTCATTGCAAAATCAAACAAAGATCATGCCGGTCATGAAATCAGTATCGAAAATCATAATGTTATACAAAGCTGTAACGTAATTCATAAAAGAAAGCCCATAAAATAGTTAACACAATCACGGCCATAACTTACGTTTAATTTGAGCAACACCTAAAACAGGAATGACAACTTTCAAACAGACTGGTTTTACGTCTAAATGCACACCGACCGTTGCATAAGTAGATTATTAACTGGAAATTATATTATAACCAATACTTTGCGATTAGGTAGAGCCTTAAGGGGGCGTTTGGTTTGTGGATGGGGTTAGGATTTGGAATTGAGTTAAGATTAGGATTTGGTTTTGATATATGATTAAAGAGAGAAAATGAATTATTATTTAATATATATAGATATATATATATATTAATGTTTATTGTATAAATGAGTATACTACTTTAAATTATTATATAGAGTTATAGAAATAAAAATAAGAGAAGTAGTTGTTGACAATGATAATGGGCCCACAATTGTATACAAACCATCTAATATCCCGATGAGTAACGTGGGTTTTATACATCCCAACTTTTTGGCTACACTGACAAAGTATAATCTTAATATCACATAACAAACATTTTTTTTACTTTGACTCTTATCCCACATCCCAAAACCCAACTAACAAACACACCCTACATGTTTTCAATCACTATAATCCATAGATAAAAAGAACACCACTTTTACGAAACTAACAAAATCGGCTACTTTAAACATTATTTCAATCATCAGACCACATTTCTAAACGCAACCCATGCATTCTGAAACTCAAACGTGTTTTAAATCAAACACCAAACTGCATACATCACATTCTCCTTTTTAGAAACAAAAGAATATAACTTTTATGTAGCTAAAAATTAGTTTTACTCAACAAAACACAAATTTAAAACACGATAACTCAGCTTCAAAGGCACCGTTTTACCCGAAAAAACACAAAGTTAACCTTTAAACATCGCACCACAAACACAACACCGCATACAATGCCTGGAAAATAAAGCATACCTTTATGATACTAATTTCCCCGCCACGCCGAGACCATCCCCGAGCAACCGACCAAACGACTGCAACCCTGCAAAAACAAACCATAACTCAATTGTAAGACAAAACAAAATTCCAAATAATAAACAATAGAGCACAAACACAACACCGCATACATTGGATGCAAAATAAAGGCCACCTTTATGACACAAATTTCTCTGACACACCGAAACCAACCCCGAACAGCAGACCAAACCATTGCAGACCTACAAAAACAAAATGGTTTCATTTAAGAAGAACTCAACTTAAAAACCATCATTTTACCCGCTAAAACACAAATTAAACACTTAAATAGTCTAACGCAAACACCATAATAAATTCAAAGCAGACTTACATCAAGCCATAAAAATGCAAAACCGCGACATACAACAACATTATCCAAATTAGACCCATAAAAAACCGTCACAACACAAAAAACAACACATTTATCTTAACAATCAACAATTAGCATAAATCATACAAAAAATGCAAAACCACAACATACAACAACAATATCAAAATCAGATCCACCAAATCATAAAAGATTACAACATGCAACCACTTTATCTCCATAAATTGTCACGCTCAGACCTTAAACTTTCACCAACTATTATGATACGTCAACCATAAAAAAACAATGACATGCAATAACCTTAAGCCACGAATCAACAGTTTAAAGTTCAAAATAAAAAAACCCGCCAATCTTGCACACCATCATCGACCAAAAAAATTAGTTCATAAAAAGGTATCACTTACATGCAACCTCAAACGAGTTCGTTTTGGTCTTCTTGCTCCAAAACGTGTATGTGTTTGTATTTGGTTTGTGTGTGTGTCAAGATTTCTATGTGTGTGTATGTGCGCCATGTGTGTTTTGTTCCCACTGGTGTATACATGGGAATAGACAAAATGACGTCGTTTGGTGTAGCTAGTACAAAGCGAAGTCGTTCCCTCCCTTTGGCCCATCTTACTCACACCGACCTAGCCTAACACCAAAACGATGTCGTTTTGCCATTTCAAAGTTATGTTGTTTGTTTCGCTATTGTATATAAAGGTGATTGTTGTCCTACAATCAAGCTAAATATATGATTAATCTAAATTGAGAAAGTAAGGTACACACATAGTTTAGAGAGAAAGAGAGCATTAAATGTGATGTGTCATTGTGTGGTGTATATTTTGTTGATTCAAGTTTAAAATTTATATTTTGCCGACTAAACCAAAAAAAACACTTTAACGGGCTGTGTACCCTATCGGTAGTATTTTCGTAGTAAGTAGGGTGTCGAAAACTTGAAGCGAGGTTAAATCTATCAATTTAATTAATATATTGGTAATCTAATCTATGTTAATTTTATCCTATTCTAAACCTATGTCAGTCCTAATCCTAATTCTAACAGGAAAAGGGGGTTTTCAGCTTGAGAGACTAGCACGGTTTGGTTGGTGACTATAATCAATTCAAGGCACTTTAACCCACGTAAGCAAACAAACAAAAGATAAAAGAGCGATCAAGCCAAATATAAGAAAAC
>BQNB010127233.1:0-5000 GCA_026074375.1 Tanacetum coccineum
AATAGTATGATTTTCGGTATTAAGATGGGTACTAATACCCGGTATATTGTAAGAACTATATAAGCCTCTTCCATCTTTGAAAGAGGCCAAGCTAGTTCATTTTATACATTTTCATTTAACACATAGTTTCTCTCTCTAGAAAAACTCTCTTATGTGTTTCTCTCTCTAGAAACTAGCCAAATCCAAGAATCAAACCCGTGTTATGATCTATGATATACCACACGGTGCCACACGGATTGAGAGACTGCAGAACCCATAGATGAGGAACACGTGGACATTCTTTTGGCTTCCTTTCAACGCATTCATTTCCCTTCGTTGGATCATTTCTCAGTTATATTTGAAATGAAAATTCAATTTATAATGCCATGTGGCCGAATTTTACTCGTTCACCCAAACTATAGTGCGTTGTCACATGATCTTTTGTGATTTAATTTACCCTCACGTGACAATGATGTCACATTCTACAACATCAGATTTTTTACATTATTGTATTGGGCTTCAATTGGGCTTATGGCATTAGTAATGGGCTAAGTTTACCATGGGCTGGCCCAGCCCATTTAAATGGGTTACGGGCTGGCCCAATAAGATCTGAGGGCACCGTTGGACTTGATTTCTCGCGCTCTTTCCAATGGCATGCTCGGAGACTTTTCACGACTTTGTCTTGATCTTGATTTTTAAGCACACTTGATCGAAACAAAACTGTAAATACTCGTTTTTGCATTGTTTTCAATCATTTTTACCTGCAAGACATAAAAATACCAAACAAACATATTTGCAAGATAATTATCCATATTTTAGCATTTTTAGTCTGATTAATAGTGTTTTACGGGGTACAAGTGATGTGTGTTTTAGCGCACATCAAATTCCCCCACACTAAGTCATTGTTGGTCTCACACGCAATGTTTATAATACACGCCCAGAAATAAATAATTTAACCCCTCTAACTTATGACCCCTCACAATCAAACAAGAACAGAAAAGGTCCATTAAAAAGGTTCAAAAATCATTTAATTCGCAAGCGCCCCCGTTTTAACCACTTATTTAGCAATAGATAAAAACTAGGATAAAATTTAATTAAAGGCTTAAAGAACGGGAGTTCGTCATCCTTGATTATTTCACAATCCTTAAACTAAGCTTAAAACGAAATCACAGTCAAATATAAAATTAGATGCTAACACTACTCATAAATGCTAATTGTGTATGCGCAGCTACTTTTTCGCTCCCTTATTCCTAAATTCCTTTAAAGATTTTATTATTATTATTGGTGACAAATAAATTATGTCATTATTAACATAAAAGTGCCCGGTTTAGACCATAATTAGTTTGAAATCCTTTCCTAAAGAGACGATATGGTGAGAATAAAATCCACATTAAGGTTCTAAATTCGCATGATTTAGGGGTTATCCTTTTTATTTCAACCGAAACAACTCAACTACGAGTCCAGAGACGGAAGCTTTATTTAGATAACTCCGGAGTCGAAATTTGGCTTTATTATTATTTTTATTATTGCAACATTATTATTCCTCGGTCCTTTAAACAACTGCCACATCGGTATGCGAGCCAACCATGGTCCAGGAGTCTTATTTCGACCAGGAGATCATCGACCTTTTTGAAAACTGCTACATCGGTATGCGAGCCGACCATGGTACAGTAAACTTTTATTAGTCTTGGATTTATTATTCTTACTATGGGCCTTCTTTTGAAAAGTGCCACATCGGTCTAGTAATCTTTTATCAGCCCACAGTTATTATTATTATTATTATTACCTCCACCCTTTAAACGACTGCCACATCGGTATGCGAGCAGACCATGGTCCAGTGGTTTTATTTCGGCTTCGGTTTATTATTATAGCCAAATTTCAAGTCATGTGGTCTTTTAACTACCTAGACAACGGTAGCGAGCCGTCAGGAATCGGTAGCCTATTTCCCCACAACACTGACAAAACCTCGATGTGTACCTTACTTTCACCAGAAGGAATCTCTACGAAGGGATTTAAACTAAAAATCGCAAAAACCAAAGTAACTTTATTTATTTAACAATTATATAACGTTTATTAAGTTGGTGGTAGCAAAAAGCCACAATTAACCTCTATGAGCTCTAAAGAGATCCAACCACTCCACGCTTAACATCTAACTTATATTCAACTCTACCATTTTTTGTTCTTTGCAAAATTTTAAAGTTAAGCAAATGCTTAGTCTCGAAAGCTTAGGGGAAAGCTAGAGTGCAAAACTCGGTCAAGTCAAAATATCCTTAGTTCTACGGGCCTACTTATTTCTATATTTTTATATTTTCCTCATTTTTTTAGCACTTAAATACCTAATAAAACAATAAAATTTTAAAATTTTGGTCAAAACGGGGTTGCGTAGGAACACATATAGGCACGGGTATGATCACATTTCGATATAAATCCCCCCACACTTAGAATGAAACATTGGCCTCAATGTTCACAAATATTGGGTTTTACCCCCACACTTATGAACAAAAAAGGCAAATGCAAAAAATTCCAAGTGTGAAAGGGGAAACATATATATATATATATAAGACCAGGAGTGAGGATTCTAAAATAAGCAGAAGATCGAAGACTGGATGATTGAAGGATTGAAAACAAGCACGGGTCTTCACGATCTTAAAGAATCCTGCAAAAACGGATACCCACAAAACACAACATGGAGAGAAACGCGCCCCCATACTTATTCATTATTATACTATTAAACTAATATATTATTACTACTAAGAAAGATAGAAAGAGGAAGAGAACACGAGTTGCCTCCCGAGAAGCGCTTATTTTTTATCGAGTCACTAGCTTGACTCATCCCCCGAATTAATTCATACATGGGGGACAGATGGTACAATCTCAGGTGGAATATCTCCAAAGTCTCGAGAATACATAAACAATGAGAATTTCAGGATCAAATACTCCATTTTCGTCAACTAGCAGGAATATATTTAATGAAACAAATCTGATGTATTCCTTAGAAAAGACAAGGCCAAAATTGTATGATAAAGAAAATAGTAGTCTGGGGCCAAGTATGTCAAAAACACGATGAGAACCAAATATTCCATAACAAAAATATGGGAGTGTAAGGATTGTTTTAGGCATGGTTAAATCAAAATTTAACTTTTCATACGGAGGTGGGATTTGTGCGGTACTTTGTGTACTATTAATTTGCACCTCATCCATTATGGTCTCCGTTTCAGACTCATCACTCTCCTTGTTATGAATATCCAAGATAGGATTGTCTGAATTTAAAGTAAATTCAGAATCGAGATCAAATAAAGGATTAGTGATAGTCATTTTAGAAGATTTTAAAATCAGATCAAGAGAATCAAAGGGTTTCTCGGATACCCTTGGGATTGGAACAAGGTTATCAACATACATAGGAGGATTTAATTTGATATCCTCGTCCCCCATTAAAAAGGTATCTGATGGTCCCTTAATAAGCGAATCGATTCCTGAGTTTTTGCTTTTGAAGGATCATCCTTTAATAAGTTTTCAAGAATAAGGATATCTCCTTCAAGATCAAAGATTTCATTATTAAACACATGAAGAGGAGGGAGATCTTTAGTAAAATCAAGATTTAATAATCTTTCAAGAAGACGGATATCTTCCTTCGGATCAAATATATCATCATCGACTTCTAGTGAAGTCGAATCATGATGAGGAAGAAGTGTGTCGGTCTCCTCCAAGATAGAATCACTATCCCCGGTGGGAGTAAGAAAAGGAGAGAGAGAAGCGACCACATGTCAGAAGAAGGAGTGGGTCTGCCACTCAAATGGTGAATCGATTTCTGATCTTTAATCATCTCATAAGGTTCATCATCATCACTTTCATCGGAGTCTGAATAGTAAAAGGTGTTAGGATGACCTAGTCCTGGATTATGTTGAACACTTTGAATTGTGTATCCAGCTTTCTTTCCAAGGACCTCAACTCGTTCTCTCGAAGCGAAAGTAGTCTTAGAATAATGAGAACTCATATCAATGGTAGTGGTATAATACAATTCGGTGTCCCACTGAAAATGATGTTGTGTCATATTCTCGATTAAATCATAAGCTTCTTGAGGAGTCTTCCGCATAAAATTACCGCCGGCAGCCGCCATAAGTCTTTCTTGGTCAATCATCGTAATTCCTTTGTAAAAAGTAAGGATTTGATTAAGAAGCAAAATTCTATGGTCGGGACATTTCCGCAAACAAGATTTAAATCTTTCCCAAGCTTCAAATACTGATTCGGTAGGCGATTGCCAAAAATTAAGAATTTCTTTCCTAAGTTGCAACGTTCTAGAATATGGAAAGTATTTTGAAAGAAACTTGGAAACCATCTATTCCCAAGTATGAATAGAATGAGTTTTAAGAGTATAAAACCAAGATTCAGCTTCGTGGGTTAAAGAGAAAAGAAAAAGATTTAGATTGATGATGTCTTGAGAAACTCCATTTTGCTTAATAAATTGGGTGATAGATAAATATTTGTTTAAATGATCGTTTGCATCTTCACCGTCAAATCCATGGAATTGACAATTCTGTCGAAGCAGCTGAGCCATATGGTTTTTCAATACAAAATCGGTTCCTGGAACGGTTGTCGAAACGATCGGTCCACCTCTACTGATAAGTGTCGGACGATAAAAAATCCTCCATGGTCCAAAGATCATGGGAATGAGAGGAAGAAAAGAACATCGTGAAGAATTAAACAATATAAGAAGAGAAAGAGATAAGAATTAAACGCTTAGAAGATAAAGAAGAATTTTTTATTTGTATATAATAAAGATAAAAAGAAAAAGAAAGTAGAAATGTAAAATATTTGTGGATTTTTTTTAAATATTTTTAATAGGTACGAAAATAAACTTTCTGAAGAAAGGATCTTCAAGGCACTAACTTCAAACACCACGTGAAAATCGTACACCTCTCCCCGGCAGCGGCACCATTTTGATTAACGTCAAAAGCGTGTCGTAATAATATAAAGTATATCCGGTTAGATAAGAAAATTACTTTAGGAAAAGTAATAGTCTA
>BQNB010127233.1:10000-19474 GCA_026074375.1 Tanacetum coccineum
GCTCCGTGGGCTCCGAGAATAGAAGTGGTTCGTTTTCTTTCTATACGAAATTCAAGATTTCGTTTGTGTTAAAGATTTCGTTTGTGTTCATGTTGGCGATTTCAGATGTCAATTCGGCGGTTCGTCCCCCCTTCCTACGGTTCCCCCACCCCCCTGAATAAGTAAGGCCCCGCTCTTTCTAATCAAAAAAAAAGAGGGGCGAAGCGCCCGTTTGAAGTGGCGAAGGCCTATGCTACAGTAAGAAAAAAAGTCGGTTTCGGTTACGAAGTCACTTAGTCGAACTATAAAGAAAGGGAGGCTAAGGTTACGAAGTAAGGTCAACTGGTTAAGGAAAGCTCAGGTTATGAAAAAGTTTAGCCGTTAATTAATTAATTAAGTAGTAGTGAGACGTCGGTACGGAGTTGCGTCAGCTGTGGATATAGACTAGGCTAAGGGGCGGACTTCATCTCTTCTATTCTCTTCACTTACACCTTACACTTCTGCTGAGTCTAACGAGGCTCAGGTGCGGAGCCTTCCACTGTCACTGTGGACCGAGACTACGCAAAGGTAGAACATCATAGAAACTTCGCCGACTTTCTCATAAACCTTGATTTCGCTACGCTCAATAAGAAGCCGGAATAGCTGAAATTGGTTCGTGTTCCGTTTCCAAAGTCAGTCGTCTTTACCCAAGTGTGAACTTCAGACGACTCTCAAGCGGTTCCATTCCTTCTTACTGTACTTCTGGGTCAACCCAACCCGAATGGGAGGAAGGGGGTCAGCCAAACAGCGGTCCACTTTGTACGTTTGCTGAGCAGACCAATCAGTCATTTTTTTTATAAAAAGAAAAAGGAAGGGAACTTCTCACCGAAGGAGGCAGTAGGAATGAAGGAGGCGGGAAGCTACCGCTTCTAGAATGGTTGCTTATCCTTCACTTTTTTTAGAGCGTATCGCTATTCAAAAAAAAAGTTGATGTAATCGGAAAAATGGTTACGGTTGCGGAAACCAGAGAAAGTCGGGAACCACCGGTTACCTTTTGAATCAAAGTAGCGACGAGCCGAGTATTACGACTACAGGGGGAGAAGCAAAGCTTCGTAGACAGCTTCGCTTCCTCGTCGCTTCTTTCTAGCGACCAGCTTCTCAAGTGGGTGGCTTGGTAAGCAAGCTACCTTCAGCATCGGTAAAATCCCTATCAATAATAGGCCGGAATGGCGGGGAAGGAAGCCCTCCCTACTTCAATGGAAAGGGGGGAAGAGCCCTTTTTTCACAGCCGCTCCTCTACAACTACCTTTCGCCCAACATGATCACGAACGAAGACAGAGAATTGCGTAGATAGGAGGACGAAACGAACCAACCCACTTGTCCTGATCGGAACGATTGAAGAAAGAAAGAGAATGGTGTCCCCTTTCGCCCAGGGGACATCGTCGGAGAACAATGTCGGGGACAGGGTGAGAACCTTCCGTTGCTTACACCCTTTAAGTGTTGGTTCTTCCGGGGATAGGTCTGGTTTCAAGATCTATGAACAAGAGAGATCCCTAAATCTCCATTTGAAAAAAGAGATGAATAGATAAGGCGAAGCCAGCTGAAGGAAGGGCGCTAACGAGCAAGAAAACGGATGCGCTAACGCGCAACGGCTTTCCTTTCTCTGATAGAGGCTCGCTTCTTCAATTCAAGTTCAGCTTGCTGCTTTTCATTTTGATAGGAGTAGGTGCTTGCTGCTCGCTCGCTGTCTACTAAATGAGCCTTTACTGCCCGCCCGGCCCCTCTCTTTAATCTTAAGTAAAGTGAAGTCAAATCAATGAAGTGAACAGCCCAACCTCTTTGTTTGAAGCTTTGTTTCACCTAATTCGGAAAGAGAACAATAGACTTGCAACTATAGTATAAGAAAAAGCTTCTCTTTGATAGCGGTCATAGGGGAGTTCAGAAAGGGTCTGATCGTAGATAGAGACTGAAACCTGTGCGGGGGTAGGGGCGGATGTAGCCAAGTGGATCAAGGCAGTGGATTGTGAATCCACCACGCGCGGGTTCAATCCCCGTCGTTCGCCCATCAATAAATGGACCATTTATTACGGAGACAGAAGACAAACCTAGAAAGCTTTTTTTCTGCAAGTCATCTCGAGGCTTCAAACGCATCCAAGCAATTGGTATCCGATTGAAGCATAGAAATAGATTCGCGTCGCCTACTTGCTGAAAGCACAAATGAAATGGCCGATCCTGAATTCTATGAAGTTTTTAAGACCTTTTTGAGTTCATAATGAATGAAATGAACCCCCGGATGAGGAGCAAATCTCCCCTCCCTTTTACTAAATCATGGTGAGCCCCTAGTAGTTTACCGGACAAATTGAGTTGTCGTGGAGAAGGGGACTCATTGTACTGAAAAAGCTATTGCTAGTGCTGTACTGACTTACGAACAAGCAGTCCAAGGCCTTACCTGGCGAACAGCCTTCCTTACCGAAGAATAAGCAGCTATTTGATCCACTATAGTTCGAAAGGTCTTTCAGTGCCCGAGTTCAGTGACGGCAACAACTCACTAGTCGAAAAAGACGCAGCTAGTCTTGGTATCAAGGCATCTTTCCTTTGCTGAAGAAGGAATAGCCAACTCCAGGTAAATGCTTTTCCCAGCTCAAAGGCGATGACTAGTAGATTCGGGGGTACCTATAAAGCGAACAAATGTTCCCACGGTCATGATTGTTGACTAAACAGCCCTTTCTCTGATTCCCCTTGCCGACTCTGAACTAACTCATGCTTGAATGTGAACAACCGATAGAAAGCAGCATTCTACTAATTGGATTACCTTCTGCCTTTTATAGTAGGAATTTCTCTCTCGAACCGGCTAGGAACCCGAGAAAGGAGAATGTTCAAAGCTTTCAGCGGGCTAGTATAGTCGTCTTCTTGCTGTTGTTGAAGTTGTGATCAGCTTAGCAGTAAAGAGCTCTTGTTTAGCGAGAGTCGTATTCGGATTCTGCTTGAGCGGCCTTCTCTGAGTTACGGCAAAGGTATTTCGGTAAGCCTCGTCATCTAGTATGACCAAAGCATTCACCCTGTCTCTATCCGGGGGCATAGACTGGACTTAGTGAGGTGAGGTAGCTTAGGATGATGAAACCGTACCTTCTCACTTTCTTGCTGGCTTGACTTCTTGACTTAGAGCTTTCACGTGGCAATCGTTGATGGAAAAAAGAGTGAGAAAAGAAAGAGGTAGTTGACAGAGGTAGAATCGGCATCTGTCTCGCCTGCAGGAAAGCTTGACTTGAGCAGATAGGACACTGCGCAATCAACAGACATACTCGCGAAGAAAGCACCTACCCAGGTGGTACAACACAGCCTCGATCCTCATAAGAAAGCACCGGAACAACACTGCCTCATCTCGTTCACTCACAGAAGACCTTGCCTAGCTCTACTATCTTTCGGAAGCCTTTAGCTTGTTCCTTCGCAGTGAATCTTGGGCTAGAGAGCTTTTCTTTCTTCTTTCCTTAACAGTCGAGCTATATCATCCTGAATTAGCTATTTCTTTAGCTATAGCTTTGCCCTTCTCTTTTTTCTATTGCTTTTTTCTCTTTAGCTTGTTTTATCTGTTGAGAATCTGGAGTAAAAGGATTCGAACCTTTGCATGCCGGTACCAAAAACCGATGCCTTACCACTTGGCTATACTCCATATGGCCTGGGTGAGAGGGGGAAGCGAAGAACGAGCCGTGCAAGGACGCGGGGATATAGCAAGTAAGCAGAAAGGTTCTCCCTTTAGGACCGACTACAACAAGCTCACGACTCTAATAGAAAGAAAGGGTAAGCTCTCTGCTCTATTTGCTTGCAATGCTATGCCTATCAAAGTTGGCGAACGCTTCTGTAACCTTAGACTCGTTACGCTGTTCGACTGAACTCGTTGGCTCCACGTCCACCGAAAGTAGGTAACCTTCTTCACCGTTGGTTCCCGTAACCAAACCTTTCTTATCTGTTTTTTTCTTTCTTTCTGAAGGGCTTGCGGTTTATTACACCAAATTCAGTGAACTATTGAAGCTATCGAGAGAGTACCAAATGCTGACGGTAACGAAGGTTACCGGGCCGATGCGGCCGGTTACCGGGAACCTTTTGGTTCCCGGGAAACTACGTTCCCTTTGTAAAGTAGGCCTTTTTATAACTAATTAGAGTTGACATGAAATGGATCACGGAAGAAGACATAAAAGATGAATGAATGATTCAATCCCTTCCCACTCACACGGGTTCTTCTATTGAAGAGGTTCCCCGGGCGTACATAAGAGCGGAACCTAGATAGAACGCGGAGCACCGGCCCCGGCCGCCGATACAGTTACCATGCTTACCAGCTCTTACCATTGCCGCCTATAGATATAGATGGGAGGTAGGCGGGGCTAGCTTGCTTCTCTTCCCCTAGGCTACCTGCACATCTTATGTGCGAATAAAAGGAAGCGAGCGGCTCTTCGCTTAGTAGACGGCCGCCGGACGACGACCCCTTCTTGTTCTCGCCCAGCCGCTTCTTTTTTTTTTAGAATCCTAGACTAAAGAAGAAGACTCCTGAATCAGCGCAGGGAAAAATCCGCAAGCAGGAGAACTGTACTAACCTGCCGCCAGTTACTTTATCAGGGCTCCGCAGGAGAAGAAAGAAGGTCTGGGTCCAATTTCTAATGAAGCGAAGGTCCCCCTTACTCCCTATTCTCTCTTAAAGCTTTATAAAGCTCTAAAGTTGGTTAAGAACTATTGACTGTAAACGATAGCAGTTACAGTCACTCAATGGATATGCTCGCCTTTGGAATGAAGATGGATGAACAGGCACTTGAGCCTGGAACTGATGAAATTCGGGGAAAACATGGAACCGGTCACTATACCGGGGGGGCGAGACATGACCGCGACTTAAGATTCAAGTACCGTTGAAAAGACTAAAGGAACGGGGGAATGACTACCTGTAATAAAGCACAGGCTAATACGAGCCGACCAGAAGAAGCAAGGCTCTAGATTACCAGATCCTGGACACAATGTTCCTAGAGATGGAGAGCCCCTGCCTTTTCTAGCCTCTCCTTCTTGCTTGCTTACCTAGCTCTTGTCTTAGTGACTCTTCCTCTTTTCTAGGTTTTTCTGAGTGTGAAAACGGTAGATTTTGCATTTGCCAATGAATTGGATCCGCCTCGATTCAATCAATAATGGGATTCTTGGCTAGAGAAAGGTTCTGTGACATGGACGCCCAGCCCAACTCGGTCGGTCGGTTGGCCCACCTAAGATATTCAAAAATGATCGATCGATTTGATCAAATTTGAAAAAGTCTTTCTCACTATTCAGAACAGTGGAGCTTTCGATCAAGATGTTCTCGCCTCCCCCATTTGGGCTCTCGCTCGAATCGGAACCTTTATGGGTAGGCATTTTAAACTTCTCCCGTTGGTTGCCGAAAACAAGACTAAAAATCGTGTTTTTATAAAAAAATTACCAAACCGGGCTAGCTTTTAGGCCCGAAATCTACCAAAATACTAAGTTAATAAAAATCGGTCCAATTCCCTCTCCTCTTTCTTTTTCAGCCGAACCAAACTCACCCCTATATATAGATATGTAATTTTTTTTCTAAAGATATACATTACTTACTTCCTTAATTATACACACAATTACATATTTATGGTAAATAAAGCTCCCATACCTATCTTTATATTTTTTTTACAAACCAAACACAATCATTGTTTTTCCTCCATCTTCATTCGGCCAAGACCCAACACCAATCAAACCTAGCCTTTTTCTTTTCCCTTGCATGTTACTACCTTATATGCTACTCAATCCTACTCTAAAACCATGCACTACTTTTATACACACACACACACTCAAACTCTATATCTCTCCCTTCCTTTTCTCTCTTCTTGCGCCGGCCACAAACAACACACACACATTTCACCACCTTTTTCTACTCCAATCAACTCTACTTTAATTTACATAAAATCCATAATCCTACATCAAATACACAACAATCCATCTTTAAAAAGCCACCATGCATGTGTTTAAGAAAACATAAAAGGTTGAAGAATCTTGACTAGTGAAGTTTTTAAAAGATTTGTTGGTGATAAAGGTTTTAGAGCTTATTAGTAAAGGGTTATTGCAAGATTTGTAGAGTAAAAATCGAATTTGGGTTGTGTTTGTTGGGTCTTGAATTCGGCAGCCCTAGAGTCCAAGGAGAAGAGATTTTCTTAATCTTGATCATCTATTTCAAAACATTGTGAGCTTCTTATTCTTTATTTTAATTATGACCTAATTTTTGGTTTTGCATGTTCTTGATTTTTCACTTTTATAGACATGCATGGTCATGAACTGTGATTCTTGTTTTGATCTATAAAATTCATGTTATTGTATATGGGATATGTTAGAATGATGTATTGTGGCATTGTATGATAATGATTGGTGAGTTGGATGAACTTTGGATAGGTTTCCTAGTGATTTGGTGAGGCAGTTTTAGGGCAGTAGCTAAAACGTATCATAGCTCTAAAAATTTAGCTTGAGGTCTGTGATTAAATTTCATAGGTAGATAGATATATGTCTCAACTCTTTGAGATAGTTGGATTCTCAACCAACTCCTTGGGATGAGTGAGTTATGGTCAAAACAAGAAAATAGGTCAAATCTGGACATATGATTAGGATACGAGTTAAACTCCAAATTTTTGCCATATAATGATAGGTTTTAAAGATTGGGTCAGTGGTAGACATCTTAAGGAAGCCATAGCCTTTGACCTCACCTTTATTTCTATCATGGTTTGTGATTTATGGCCATTTTAGTAAAGGGTACATTTTTTTGAAACTTTCTGTTTTGGATAACCAGGGGTAAAATAGTCTTTTCACATAGCTACGGAACTTTTTAAATTATTAGACTTACATTTTTGGAAACTAGACTCAAATAGCTTTCCAGGAGTGAAAGCCTCACATATAGAACATTTGTGAGCTAGGAGATATGAGTCCATGAAGTCGAGTTAAAATCATAAACTAAGTTTTTTTTACGTCTAGTCAAAAATGTAAAAACGTATCGTACACTGTGATAACATACAAATTAAAAGCCAAAACTTAGTAAATATTTATTTACATATAAGATCAGGTCACACACCAAATTGAAAGTATAAATACTTTAGTTAATTCATTGTGCAACGCCACGCATATATCTAGGAAACATATCCCATACTTGTTAAAGATTTCTTACGTATTGTTTTTACTTTTTTTTTTCTTACTAAGTCGCCTCACTCCTATAGGTTGTCGGTGATTGTTGGTGACCTCTCTCGATCTATATACTCAGCTTCTCGATCTTCATTGCTTATTTGACTTACAGTGAGTTCATAGCCTCACTTTTCAAGTATTTTTCTTAAACCCCACGAGGGAGATGCATGCTAGTTTTTATAAAACGAACACAGGTAGTTTTCTTCTTGTATGCTTGGACCCGTATGTGAATATATGTTGTTGCTTGAGTAGCTTTCGTCATAAGACCCCAATCGTGAGCCGTCAACTACCTATGATGGGTAGCCGCTCATACAATTAATAGCGCTATGGGCTTGACAACCCGGTTCGGTTTTTGGGAAGTTTGAATCCGGAAAGTGAGCACTCCCAATGTACGGACATATTGTATGGAGATTTGAGTAGGTATCTGACGAAATACCTAGCCTGGGGGCATTCATTGTATTATTAATTATTTATGGAATTCGTCAATGGGATCGGTGTCGCGAGCTCAATGCAACTGTTGGTTATTAGCTTGTCTGATCAACAAGTCTATATGATGCTTATGAATATTATAATGCTTGTGTTCAACCCTCTTTCTACTGTTTATTACTTATAAAACCTATGAATTCACTCAACCTCGTGTTGACTTTTTAGCATGTTTCATCTCAGGTAATTGAAGTCCGGAGACTTGGAGGCAATAAAGAGGAGGATTCACGCTAACATTTTGTGCACTGCTTTAAAAATCCATTCCTTAACAAAAACTTAATTTAGTTTGTTAAAATCAAACTTGTGTTATGTATGGTAATGATCTTTTGGGACTACGCTTTTGAACTCTGATAAATATGGAATGGAATGGTTGTTTGTTTTTAAAACGTCTCATTGAGTCGTTCTTTATTTCTTGCGACTATTGTACTTCTATTTAACACCCAAATTGTTGGTTCCGCTGCGTGTAAATTTGGGGGTGTTAAAAAATACGTCACCACTTTCTTCTTGATAATGTCCAGAAAGGACATATCTCAATCGAAAAAGTGTCGTCCGTCGACAACATCGCCGACATTCTTACTAAACCTCTTAAACGTGAATCGTTTAACTATCTACGTCTTGGTTTAGGAATGATGGAACGCATTCCATAAACCTTATGTGTACGCTTCTCCTTCTTCTAGTTTCGATTCTAGTCCGTGTTTCATTCCGTGTCGTGACAACTTGAATACTTCATCCAAAGTACTTTAAGCATTTTTAATTCGCGAAATGCAAATTAAAATGTCACTCCTCTTTGTTAAATTTTCGACAAAAACTCAAGTACAATACCCTTTACTAAGGGCGGCCCCCATATAGGTGGCCCCTAATATATTTGGGACCGCCAAGATATTTGGGACCGCCATCAGCAGACCATAATATGGCACACTTAAACAAAAATGTTCAAAACACAAAAACAAACACTCCTTTATCTGCTGCCATTGACGAACAGTACCCAAAACCCACCAAAACTCAAATTCAACCATTAAAACATCAATTGAAAATTAAATCAACACTAATAATCAATCCTAATATCACAAAGATCATCAATTGTAAGTCATTTCATCTATTTTCTTTCAATTTAAGTCTAGGGTTCATGATGAACACCAAAAATTAAAATTGGGGATTTTCATGTTTTCTTTCAATTTTGTACAATTAAGACAAACATGATACAATGTATAACTAATATGCTTCCCATAAATATAATATTTTCATACATTAGTGAATGTGTTAAAAAATTGATTTCGAACCAAAAGCCTAATTTTATTTTCAAATCACTCACGTTAGGAACATAATAAAATTGTTTTTGTGCATTGTTAATCCAATACAAAAACATTTTCAAACACATGCATAATGATCTCATGAACAAATTTCGAGATACATAATTCATATGTATTTTTTGACTTGTTTGGATGAGCAAAAATCAAATTAAGGAGCGTTTGGATTAACTCTTATGATTTTATATTTAGGTTGAGTTAATCGTTACTCCACATTTGTTACATCTAGACACACACTAGAAGAAATGTGCATAACCAACTACAAGTGAAACTATAATAAAATGTGATTTCACTTTTGTTTTAGGAAATCATGCCTCGTAAGTCATCCGAAGATCATAAAAATACAAGAGAATACATACCAATGATATCACATGAATACCGTACTCCTATAAAAGAAAAACTATGAGACCTTGAAAGCCGTTACATTCATGAGGGTCGGGTGGTTTTTGACAACTTTGCGGATCCAAACTATGTTCGGTCTTTGTTCCATTTTGTCGAGTTCGAGTGTCTCCTTGAAATAAATGAA
>BQNB010127234.1:2317-19474 GCA_026074375.1 Tanacetum coccineum
CGATACAGACAAAAGCTGGTTTTCTAAGACCTAACATGCATATTCATCACAAGAAGCAACATCACCAAGATCTACATTCTAGGCTTTATACAATCATAAATGAACACAATAGAAGGTTTAGCCAAGCATGTTAAAGATAAAGCAAGAACATATAAGAATCACACAACAAGACATATTGAATGATTAAGACAGTCTTACTTGATTAAAACATGAATTGAAGAAAGTACAATAGGGTTTTGAGGCCCTAAAATCATCCCTAACAGCTTAAAACCTTAAAAACAATTTTGTATATATAGATAAATCGATGCGACGGCGTCGCGTTTTAATCATGACGCCGTCGTGAGTAGAATATTCTAGATCTACGTGCGAGTTGGTGCGTGCTGACGCCTTCATGAAACGTTGTAACGCCGTCACTAAGTGGGTTGTGACGCCGTCATGTAGAGTTGGTGATGCCGTCTCCAGGCTCTGTGAGCATAAATCTTCAAGAGTCTTGGTGTTGGTCTGTAGTCTTGTCCGTTTCTTCTTCAAATGAGCCCAAGTCACGTGTATTTCTTCCAAATGCCTTCCAAATGCTAAATACCTAAAAAGGAACGATTAAGTACCTATTTTGGGCATAAATGCATGATTTAGGGGGTTAAACGACCCTGAAAAAGTGTATAAAATGACACCTCATCAAATACCCCTACACTTGGGATTTGCTTGTCCTCAAGCAAATAGTCTTTTCTACCTAGACAATAACAATATGAGGGTCATTTAACCTACTCTTTAAAAGTATTTTACAACACAACATTTTAGACCTCGTAATTAAAAGCACGGAAAGCATACACTAGCACCTCACATAAGTGTTTAGGATTCTCTCTTTCTCTCGGGTGTATAATAAATTATAACATGAAGGGGGAAACAGAAAATCAACATTCATTACCTGTCATAGCATATAAATTACCATAGGCTTGGTAAAAGATCAAACCTCCACCGCTGGGCGCAAGCATTATTCATTACTATCTAAGAGGTCTTTTCAAAGGGTTGTGGGGTGTAGGTGTAAGATAACATATAATGGAAACGAAAATGGATAGGATACATTTGGATGGCTTTGTGTGAATTTAGAGTGGAAGGGTTAGCTAATTATTTATACGAATACACGCTGGTTTGGTTGCTAAGCCAAGACTTAGACGAAGATCTACAAACTCTACACAACTCTACATCAATCTCTTTCTTTTTCTTTTCTATTTTTTTAATTACATAATACATCATAACTTGGGGTTTATAACACGTACCCCTACACTTGAGCTTTTTACATACTCGATAGTTACAATATAACTAGTGACCCGATTTGAGGTGGATCAAAATAACATGGAGATCATCTAACAAATATATGGGGGTATTGACTAAACTTTTCTTCCCCATTCTTCTGCGAAATAAATACTACCATGAATCCCAATCGTCCCAAAACTGTATTTACAAGGATAGGGACTTAGCAACCGTGTACTCAAATAATCAACTTGGGTTAAAACAATAATGTACTAAAAAATGAGTACATATAAGGTAGGATAAGGCAATTTGGTTGTAACGATTGATTTAAGGGTGACAATGCTCTTCATTAATAATCTGGAATCCACCAGAAAATTACGAGTACCGTGAAAAAGGATAGGCTCGGAGGGTTGTACTAGGGGTATTCTGCACTAAAAATGAGTGCATGGCAAGGGTGTGGGATAGTTACATGATCGGTGTGACCATCATAACAATTATAGGTTTAAAACATGGGTTAATCCTAATGCCTCTTATCAAGCAAATCCTAATACTTACTATGCGATCTCGGGATGCATCACAAAAAAAGTTCTAAAATTTAATATACTACCGATACACTCTCATAATCCTAAAGTAACCGATACCAATGTTCCAGAAAAGGAGACAAAACCACGCATACATATCCGTAACGACGAAATAGACACACATGATTGCTCACTCCTTAACTCGAACAAGCTAAAGGTATAATCTCTAAAGGCGAACCTCACATTTTGGGGGTGGAATTCTAAGGGTTTTTGTGCTAGTAATATAAATTCCTATCCATGAGACGCTATTAATACTCGGTTTTCATCGGTATGTGTCATAAAAAATTGAAATTTGGGTCAAAATTACCTCTTTTTGCTATGTTTCGATATATTACCCCATCATTTTAAGGACAAAGCAAATGGCAAATGAAAAAATAGTTTCTAAGGCTTATTTTCCCCCTACACTTAAGTTGAACATTGTCCTCAATGTTCTATAGAAGTGCCCATAAAAACGAATTAAAGGGAAAAGAAAACAAGGAAAGAAACTAGTACTCCTCTGGTTTGCTCAATAATGGAGAAGAAACATGCAACAACTGGTTAAATTGTCCTCTAAGAATCATGCACTGAAACTTCCTAAGAACTTCCAAGCTTCTTCTCATCAAATATAACTTGTAATCAAAGACAAAGACAACTATACCAAGCATAAAATGTGTGATATACAAATATACAATGTGAATTTAGGGTTTGAATCGATAAAGCAGTAAAGATAGGATGAGAGAATTGTCAAACTCATTGGTTTTGCAGGTTTATAACAGAAGAGTACATATTTTAAATGTTATGCAAGTTTTATTTTCAAAAATAATTAAAAACTTTAAGTTTTCTAGACCTGGGCGTTTGACGCCGTCAGGGATATCCTGAAGCCGTCACAGGTGTCGTGGTGACAGCGTCGCGTGTAAATCGTGACGCCGTCTCCACGCTATGTGAAAACGAAATTTTTGTTTTTGTTGAAAAATTTCTTGCACTGGATTCCATAAGTTAATTCCTATACAAATAGCTGCATAAAACCTGAAATTTAACAATTTACTCATATGACTCGAAACTGACCCGAATTAATCTAAACAATTTATTTAACATGCTTGAACTTGGTTCTAAAAACCGGATAAATCCCCCTATACTTATTATTTTCAAAATACCTTTGATTGAAATTAAGACGAGGTTAAAAACAAAACAAAGCATGATTACAAGATTGGGGTTCGAACATGATAGAATAAAATTAAAAGAATAAAACACATGACACTCCTAATGTGCGGGAAAAATAAATATTGGGTTGCCTCCCAAAAAGAGCTTTTCTTTATTTTACGAGTCTTGTAGCTAGACTCGAAGTCATACGTCCTCACGTTGTTTTGTGAATGCTCACGTGCCTATGAATGAGCCATTCCTTCATACTTTCATTCACTTGGTATTCGGGACCTAGGTTTAAGCAGTGTTTGTACATAAATTTATTCTTTTCATGCGGGTGCCTAAGTCCGTTCATCAAATCGTTTTGGCTAAGTTCTAACAGTGGTGGGACCTTACTCCAACCAAAGTTCTTGAGCCTAGGTATTGTACGTGGCATCCTATATGTATATGTGTCAAAGATTTTAGTGAATGAGGCCAATCCTTTAGCGACGTCATATTTGAGCATAGTGATTTTTCTAAAGGGTCTGCCCATCAAGACTTCAGCCATGTCGCTCATGATAAACTCTCCTATGTCTTCTAACACAACAAAATGCGTGATATAGGTGAAACTTCCAACAAACACGTAGACATCCTTAACGATGGCAACTAGTTTCTTTCCCGTTCCCTCTAATCCTTTTACTATTATTGTATTGTAGGCTTTACGCGAGATAATATTCATTGGTAAAAAGGGTCGAGATAAGCAGTAAACTTCTTAAATCCTATCATGCATTCGAATGCAAGGTCATCCCTATCAAAACTATAAATTATTCTTTCTTGACGTAGTGTTCCCGCGTTTTCATACTCAATTAGCTCATTAAGAACTTCACCATCATTCGAGTCATTGTCTAAATAAGGAAAGGGAGAAGCAAAGGGTGTATCTACCGCTTCATCATTAGACTCGAGGTTATTCATATTGGTCTCATTAGGTTGATTAGCGAAGTTGTTAAGAAATTATTCAATACTCTCTAGGCGAGAGTCAAAAAAGGCCAAAATCACATGTATCTCATAGAGCTCTTGGTCAATTCATGCGCGCAACATAGCTGGTAGGACATGACAATTATTATTAGGTGGTGGATTCGCATTCTCCATGATGAAGAATGAACTAGTCAATGGAAATTACGAATAGACACACGGAGAAAAGATAGACTACGTGTAAAGTATATGATATCATAACACAAGGAAGGATGAAAGAATTATAGAGAGAGAAGTGAAAGAATTATAGTGAGAGAACATGGAATGGTTAATTCATACAAGTATGTGAAACAAATGAGAACCAATACCCTCTCCACACTTGAAGAGGGGTATTTATACTTACACCACATGAGGCTTATATGCCTATTAGCTTTCTATGGGTCGAGCGTGTATAGGATATCATAACACAAGGAAGGATGGAAGAATTGTAGAGAGAAAAGGGAGAGAATTCTAGTGAGAGAAAATGGAAAGGTTAATTCATACAAGTGTGTGAAACAAATGAGAACCAACGCCCTCTCCACACTTGGAGAGGGGTATTTATACTTACACTATGGGTCGGGCTTTGGATTACTTGGGATTACTTGGATTTTAGCCCATAACACGTGACGGATTAGATTACATAAACGAGCTCGTTTACCCATTCTAGCCTATTACAACGTTACATAATTGAATGACCGAGACCTAATACTCTTAATGAACAAACTTCCTTGTTCGACTCAATATTTGAGGCTAACAATCTCCCCCAAAGTGAGTTTATTGCGAGACTCCTTCGTGAGATCAATGAGACTGCTTTTGTCGTTAAGCTTTTGTGATCTTTTTCTCTGTCTACATTGTAGGCTTGTTCCTTCATGCTTTGCGATCTTTAATCTTGAGCCTTTGTCATTGTCTTTCGACTTTGCCTTTACGTCCAAGATCTTTAAATCTTTATCCTTCAGTCTTGATCGTCTTTGCCGCCTTGCGATCTTGTGTCTTGACCAACATGCTCATACTTTGCATCATCTAGAAAGCTTGCTAACAATCTCCCTTGATAGACTTGATATCTTAAAGGAAGATCTTGTATATTAGAGTTTGCGGAAGTCTTTGTCTTTAATTCTTGAGCTTTCATGATTTTTGAATCTTGATGCTTATAGTATGTCTTTGTACTTTGAGCATGAGCATGTGGTAATGAATCAGATACTTCAGATGGAATGAGGGTGTCTCACATCTCCATAATTTATATGAATCAAGAAATAAAACCAGTCAGCAATATCGTTTGTGGACGAATTTGGATTTGTCATTCGCAGATTTGGTTAGTCTAACCTTTGGTTCGTGAGGACCAACCTAGTGATTAGGTAGATTTAATTTTGGGCGGGTAACGGTGAAAAAAAATATATCTCATTGACAGGATTTCCAGGCTTTAAAAGTAAGATCCTCCAAATGGATTGTATTAGATTCTCCATGCTGCTTGCCTATCAAGATTTTGAAGTCTCAAAGCAGGACAACACGATATGGAGTGAATGGTTAGTTACTAATTTAATGATTGACGTGTCAATTCATTTACTGAAACAAGTTTGATTCACTTGAATTGACACCATCGATCTTTCCTCAGGTTGAACAAGTTTGATTTCTTATAGAAATCGTAAATGTACACCTACCAAGAGCTTGTTTGATGTTGGCTCAAGCAGGATTTCCATCTTCAGTGTGAATACTTAAGTATCACTCAGATGTTCTGGCAATATCACAAGGATAATGATAGGACTCTTTTAACAGCTTGTGAACTTATTGTTGTTCAACAATTTTTTTGGAAGGATGTGTCCTATTGAGATTTATTTTATTGATCTCTTGGCTCTAGACCCGATAAGTGCGTTTTGGTTTTAGTACTTGGAGGCTGGAGCAGACTGCCACCTATTCAATATCAACTATCTCGGAGTGAGAAAGTTAATAGAAGTCATGTGTATCTCCGTGATAATTGAGACAAGTTTCTATTGAGAGAAACTCGAATGGCTGTGAAGGGTTGTGCATTGCATCACTGGGTCTATGATGTCATTCTTTAATATCAGAATTCATCTCTGTGAAAACAAATAGATTATGTATTGACCCGGTTTCCGCCTTAAAGTATGTAGAGACGCTTCTTTCTTTTCACCTTTATCCCATACATTTTCTTCTTTCATTCTTTAACCCTTTCAATGCTTACCAAGACATCTATTATAACACTTTGATCTGTGATTGTTCCAGTGGTTAACTCAGTCTCCTAGTTGGCATGTATTCCACTTATACTCATTCATCTCAATCATAGCTAAGTGACTGCTATTCTAACTATGGAGTGTCCTTTGGTGAATCCCTCAGTTCTTGGCTTGGATCATTAGGACTAATGCCTACCTTAACACTTATGATTCAGAATCGGTCATTGAAAATTAAGATGTTGTTAGGTATGAGATCGTAACCATAAAACCTTTACCGTAGAGTATGAAGCACTTTGAGTCGATTAGATCACTTATTATTTTCAAGGACAACATTTTAAATTACATTTTCCCCTTATTTAATTACTAATGCAGCTTAGTTTTTGAAAGTATACCCGATGAATTTAAAATTTGAACTGGAATAATTTTATAGGGACGAAAATTGTTACCGAGCTTGGACGTCTTTGTATGGGAACTGTTTCTTCTTGCTCCCCCTTAATTTCACATATATGACACCAATTAAGAGAATAGGATTATGAGGTTTGTAGAAAGTTCCATGTGAAATATTTAGGTTTGAGCTACCTTTGTATATGTGATTTGAGCAAAATGATTGTGATTTAAATATTAGTAATATTTTAACATTTTTTCATTTGTTTAAACATTTTTAAAATGTTTTAGACACACAAAATAGACATGTGAGTGTGTGCCTAAAAGCATTAAAACTTGGTTTTAAAAAGCCCCCCTTAATAAATGTGTGATTCCACTTTATTAAAAATGATGCGACTTTTGGAAAGTTGCTGAGGAGGAGTATCGAAACTAAATAATTTTGAATGATTTGAAGAACCTTTTGAGGAAATTCTTGATAAAAATGGTGTTTCAACGTGTTTTGAAAAACCAATGTTACTGAGCTCGAAAAGGACTTATGAATGTCTTTGAATTGTACTTTTTGTATCGGTCAAGTCTGAGAGAGTTGTTATCTTCTCGTTGTGAGGTAAATATGTACATATTGAACACTTTCCTTTATTTTGAGGACTGGGTTGCTGTTACTCTGTACATTTATATAACAAGCCATTACAAGAAAAATGAATAATGACATGTTTTAGAAAGGATTTGAAAAACTTTGCTCGAACTTCATTTACACGCCGTGCGATGTTAATAACATTTATAGTACGTTAAATGTGATCGAATTCAGTGACATGTATATCTTTTTAGATTTTTTTCTTTTTGTATTTTTTTGAAATTTTATATTTTTGTATTTTCATTTTCAAATATTTTTTTAACCATAATTAAAAAGGAATGTTTATACAATGAAGATGTTTATAGAATTTTTTACATTAAGAAAACTGTTGAAGAAGATGGGTTTGAATTGAAAAGCCCTTTGAGGAGATGGGTTCAGAAGCCATTGAAGCACCTGCACTCAAAGATGAAGAGTTTGCACAAATAACAATTTTAGGATTATGTGTTTCCATTCCTAATGGTGAAGCACTATCATTCATGTTGTAGCGGGGTTTCAACTGACTTTCTAATGGGAATCCACTTAAGACCAACTTGAGTAAAGATTCTACCCATTGGTTTCCATGTAAGACCAGATCTAGGAGGCGTGGTTTTCAAATACACATTGGAGGACTTATTTGGAGAAAAACTTTGTCCTATGAGGATCTGTCTACCATGATTCTTAGAGTCACTTTTCTTTTCTACGGGTATATATCTCTTTGTTTTCTTATGGGATTGTGCATCCTTTTTCTGTGCTGAGGCACGAGAATTCACCTTTGAGAGGTATTTTAAGATGCACTTATCATGATTTGCACTATAAATGCACTTTTTTCATGTAGGACATGCCAAGTCTTTTGACTTCAAGAATGAATTTTGATTCCTAGGTGGTTCTGCTGTGTTAACAGTTATATTCGATACACGACTACTCATGGATGGTGGCAAATTCCTAGGTTGTTGATTAAAGTTCCTTGGTTTCGGTTTGTTACCATTAGCAGTGTTTGGTAATCAAGCAGATTATTGCACACTAGGTTTCGTATTCAAGGCTTTGTCTTTATGAAGTTGTGCATTTTTCTTAGCTTCCTCTAGGTAGTAGTTATGAACCATGTCATTTGAGCCTACAGATTCCCTTGGTGACTGAAATGACACATGCTTTGGGCTATTCCTAGAAGGGCCAGGTGCATTCACATCATAAGGCTTAGCAAAAGATGATTTCCTAACTTGAGGCCAAGAATGTGGAGTGACTGGTTTTGTCAAATCATGCGACACACCAACTTGGGAGGCAATCCTATGTCTTGGCAATTAGGATCGTTCAAATTTATACGCAGCTGGTTATCTTACCACTGGTTGATTTCTGATTGGTTGCAAAGGCAGTTTCCCCAAGATTGATTGTTTTTCAAAATTAGTGTCCACACCCTTTCCTTTATTCTTCTCAATGAGTTTATTTAACTCACTTATGGCAATATCCTTGTCTTGCAATTGAGCTTTCAAATCTTGTATTTCAAAATATTGTTCACGCTCTTTCAGAAATACATTTGACGCCTTTTCTTTGCAAACAGTGTCGTTTTTCATTTGTTCTTGACATTGTTGTAAAGCAAGTTTAAGAGAAATCGAGTGTTTTTCTAATTTAGCAAAACTTCATAAAAGCTTATTATAAACTTCTTTACCAACAATTTTAGTTTGTTTTGAAAGCTTTTGTGCAAGAAATTCACATTCTTTCACTTTATGAAGATATAAGCATTGCAATTCTGAGTGAGCATCTAAATCAGATAACGAATGCAAATAAGAACACATAACATCATTAGACACACATTCTTGCAACAATATATCATACATGTTTGAAAATTCTGCTTTATCAGATTTAAGTTCGTCAATTTCATTTTCAAGGGATTCAACGTACTTTAAATCAGCATGCATTTCTTGCTTAAGTTCATGAATAAATGCGAAACTATCATTCTGTGTCTTTATGGCAAGAGGCATCAAACATGTTTTTATTAGCACTTCCATATCAAGAGCAGTTGGTGCACGAAAATGATCATGAGAATGCTTTACCCAAGCTTGATCAACAAGTTCTCTAAAGTGATTTATGTTATTTGTCATTCCATTGTATGCTTGTCTACTTTTACTTATTGATTTTGAAACAGGTAAGAAACCGATGTTTTTGAAAATATTTGATTTAAATTTCACAAAAGATTTTCTCCACATTGTCTTCTTGACTTCATTTGCATGTGCCAACTGTTCATTATATTCATGTGACGCTGGTTTGAAAATTTCATAAAGACTATTTAGCTTTGTGTAGTTATAAGGTCTCACTAAGTCTTTATTCAATTTTAACCGACTATCTTTTTCAAGAGTCAGAGTCTCTTCCTTATCGGGGACGAGTCTGTTTGCAGGATCAGATTGGTCATATGGGATCTCATACAAACATAGTTTTTCATATTGAGCCTTTTTGAGGTACATTGGATTTGCAAAGGTTGGTCTACCATTGAATGTTGGGCCTTTGGGAGCTAACATATGAATGGTTTGAATTGATTGATTCCTTTTGTAAACAATTTCATTCAAAAACTTTAATTGCTTTTCCATTGAGATCATTTTGTCGATGTCTTTTTCCTCCTTAAGTTTCAAATCCGTTATTACCTTTGTTTTCTCTTTGACAAGACCTTCGTAATGTGACTTTGTTAAAAGACTCTGTTTGACTAACTCATCATGTTTCTCTTTGACAACTAAAATTTCATAGGCTTTAACTTTTAAACCTTCTTTTATGTCAATCTCTTTTTGAGCTAATAGTCCTAGAGTTTCATTTAACTTACGTTCAAGTTTGTCATAATCAACTGTACGATCATTAAAGGTTTTGTACCTCTCAAACTTAGTCTGTTTATTTTGAAGTGCAACTAAACAACTATCCCGAATACTATTAGACTCCCCCAGGATTCTACTAGTCTCTGCAAGAGTAGATTTGCACTCTTTCAATTCTTGAGTCAATGATGCGTTTGCTTTCTTTAATTGATTTTGAATCTTTTTGTTTTCATCAATGTCAAGTTTTAAATTTGCAATTAAATTAGCAAGCGCAACACGTTCATAATCACATTCTACATCATTTTGGTCAGTCTGCATTTCATTATCACACATATCCAGTGAATCAGGAATGACATTGCTATCAACCTTTTCCACTACACATGTGTTAATAATGCATTCAGGTTGCTCAAAATGTTGTGTCTCAACAGCAAACATATTATATTTAGCAGTATATGGTACCTCAACCATTGGTTCTATGTCATAGGAAGGTCTGATGTCCGTATCATCTCCAGAAGTGCTTTTGTCATTGCATTCATTCCTTGACCGGCTGCTTTCATCTCCAGATGTGTTGCTATGATTCTCTAAACTTTGATCATTCCCTTTGTCAGATACAATCCCATTGCTGTTTGTGTCTCCCGAACAAGCATTTGATGCATTAACCACTTAAATCTTGCACTCTTGAATCTGCAACTTTCTTTCATTCAACCTTTTCAACCTATTCTGAAGCTCTTGTTCATGACGTGCTCATTCAACAATACATTGCTCAATGGAGTCCATGTTATGTATTATTGTTTCCTTAAAGGTTTGAGCTTCCATGTTAGTGTAAGCTTTGAAGTCTTGTGTTATTTCCAAAGCATGTGAATTAGAATTGGAAAGCTCTAACACTCTTTAATGTATGAAATTGTCAAACTACACTTTGATCATACTTAGACCAGAATTGGAATTCTTCTTGTGAAGTGTTTCTTTGTTGAGTTGCCTTTCTAAATTCTGCATGTTTTGAGATAACACATCCTTAAAAGTTCCTACGTCGGCAATAAAGAGTCGGTGAAAAGCCTCTCTAAACTCGTAGTACATTGAGGAGTTGGAACTTGAGAGATGTTGAATTGTTGTTTTGAGTGCATTCAATTTGTTCAGCGAGTTTTCTTTTAAAATCTTTGCTTGCTTTTGCAGTTGTTGTATCTCTTGTTCATCTAAATCTGAACACGAAGATAAAGTATCTTTCGTTTCCACTGTAACATGAATTGTGAAGTGAAAATGATTTGTAGGATCTTAAATAGGTAAAGTGATTGTTGTTGTGGATTAAAATCAATTAACGTTCACGTGATTTTACAAGTCTTTGATTAAAACCAAGAAAAGAATGGAATCTTTCGCGGGATTTTACAAAATCAAGAAGAAACCGTGAAACAATGATTAATTGTTGTTGAAATCGTTGTTGAAATTGAAGTCCGTGAGCTTTAGTAACGATTAATGAGCTTAAAAAGACTAACGGTGAAATTTCTTACAACGAAAGGGATAAAAGTAAAAAATTTGAAAATTAAAATGTAAAACTAAAAAATAACAAAAATTAAAAGTTTAAAAGTGAAAAAGTTTGAAATAAATGACTAACGGTGAAAAAGTTGTTTTAAACTGAGAGGGTGTAATAATGACAACCATAGGATAATGGTGTAATTCGTAGTAGGAGCTTAGGGGTGTGAATGTGACATTTTGCAAAAAACTTTCATTAATAAGATATATTTATCTCCCACCATTTCTGTTCATCACTTTCGTTTTCAAATTTATAAAATGTTAACGTTTGTGAATTTGATCTCGAGTGGTACGTTTATCGTCGGTAGAAAATAAATATACCACGATGATCGAAACGAGTTCACGATCGTAATTGGTATAGAAAAGGAGTCCCATAGTTAAACGACACTCGAAACCGTAAAACCCGAAATGACTTAAAAAAATGAAGATTTTGTTTCTGATGCTTGTCGATTGTTCCGGTTCTTACTAGGAAACGGTTGTTCGGTTCCTTTCTTGGAATCAATGTTGTTCGGGACACATAAGGATTCAAGTGGTTCGTACACAAAGTATGGTTAGTTTTCGGTGTTGGAAAACTAGAAGGGGTTGAATAGTTTACCGCTTTTAATAATTTAAGGTCGTTAAAGTGTTTGTAAACTTTTAATTCGATTTATGTGATTTCAACAACTTGCACAATTATGATTCAAGATACTTATCTAAACAATTCCAATAGAATGATATGAGAAAGTAATGTAAGAAAAGAGATAAGAGTAAGAACCAATCAAACCACAACAGCGAGGATTTATTGTGTTGGTGAACAGAAGCAACTAATCTCGGCCCTACTCCATCACCAAGCACCAAACTTGAGAGTTTCTCTTCACTATGTCAAACAAACTCCCCTTATAGAGGAAGAAAACGTACACAATGTGCTTACACCGATTTATGACACAAAGCTAAATGTCGTAGTTATATTTTACCTAGACACCACACTCTTATCACAACATAACTTCATGACTTGTTCACGACTTCACAACTTCACGACTTCTTCACAACTTCAAGACTTCTTCACAACTTCACTTCACCACACAATTATCTAACATAACTTGGTAAGATCACCACGATCTAACTATACTTACAAATATCACCAAGATCTAGCTACTACACATAAATACAACCTTATACAATTGATTTACAAATTTGTAATTTGGATGCAACAAGATTGCAAATACACTATTGACGGTGTACATAATTCTTCACTTGATGGATGAAAGTATTCTTTCTTTTGCACTTGAGGAGTTGAGCTTGGATCAACTTGGAAACAAAGCTTTATAGATTAAATGAAGCAAAGGATTTTAGAGAGGATATGTGGGATGTTTTTAGGCAGAAAGAATGATGTGCAACAGGTGGTGAAATAGTGGGGAAAGTCCAGTATTTATAGGACAGACTGGGGGAGCGTCTACCGAGGGGCGGTCCCCTTAAATAGGTGGGCGGTCCCCTTAAAATTAAGGGGGCGCCCATGTATTTAAGGGGGCCGCCTACGGCTAGGGCCTGTCTTTTGTGTAGGGTGGAAGATTCTAAAACTTTTCTAGCCGTTTTAGGTCCGAAAATTTAATATTTCAAAATGTTTATTTTGAATAAAACATTTCTTTTAATTGTAGAAAATGTTTTGTAATGTTTATAAAAATGTTTACAACATTTTATAAAAGTATGAGGTTGAATAAAAATTTTCTTTGATCATAAAATGCATTAAGCATTTATTTATTCATACCTTTAAGTGATATAATTATCAAAATGAAAATTTATACTAATTACTTGTTTACGTTTAATTTTACATTTAACGTTTTTATATTTTGTTATTATCAAAACGTAAAGATGTGAAAAATATTAATAATGTTTTTAGGCATTATATTTTATCAACATTCGGTACCACAAAGATTCGAGTTGTTCGGTATACAAAGTTGGTTAGTTGTTCGGTTCACACAAGGACATGGTTGTTCGGTTCTCATATGGAAATGGTTGTTCGGTTCTCATATGGAAATGGTTGTTCGGTTCTCCTCGAAATGAGTTGTTCGATTTACACTGTAATGAGTAGTTCGGTGCAAGTAGTTCGGTTCCAACTGAATATCAAACACCTTGTACGCGGTATTCTTTTTCACACCGTGTTACGACAAAATAAACTGAAATAAGAAAATGACTAGATCGGTTGCTCAAGCATTTGATTAGTTCGGTTTGCACAAAATATCAAACACCTTGTTGGCACCTTTTTCTTCTCTCTATTTCACACCGTGTACACGAAAAGCCAACCAAAAAATAAGCTTGAAAATATGCTTGATTTAACCACGATTAAGCCACGAACAAAATACGCTACGAAAATGAAGACGAGATAAGCATAACAAAAAAAACTCTTTTTTTCACACAAATAAGCCACGAGAAGTTATCAAACATTAAGTAACAAATGAAAGAAAAAATGGGAAGTACTGTTGTTAGGCCTAAAATTACGTAGGTATATAGCCAAAAGATTCACAAAAGAAACTGTGATAAATTTTAGTTATGTTTTGTAAACTTTTTAACAAAATACGCTAATAAGAAAATTTAAGCCGAATGTTTCTTAGCTTATAAATAAGCCGAACCAATAAGCTCAAAATCACCCAAAAAAAATCACTAAACACAACCGTGGCGAGTGATACCAAATGTAAATTACCCAAGAACACTTTCACTTCACCATTTGAACAAGAAAATAAGAAAGGAAAATAAGAAGAAGAATTTTAGAGAGAAGTTAGAGAGAGAAATAAAGAGAGCAAATAAGATGAGATGGTTCATTACACAAGTGTGTGAAAACAAATGAGACCAACACCCTCTCCATACATAGAGAGGGGTATTTATACTTACACCATGAGGTTTGTATGCCAATGGGCTTTCTACGGGCCGGGCTCGGGATTACTTAGGATTACTTGGGCTTTAGCCCATATCACGTGACTGATTAGATTACATAAACGAGCCCGTTTACCCTTTCTAGCCTATTACAACATATAATTAATTAAAGACCTAAGATTCCTCGTTGATTGACCGAGCTTCCTTGTTCGACTCAATATTTTGAGGCTAACAAAAACAAACACAGAAAATGCAAAATATGTTTTGATTTTTTGGTTTTTCAATTTTTTTGGTTTTTTTATTTTTCTTCAAACAAAAGGTGATGCCACACCCTCAAACTTAAGTTCAAACACGGGTTAGATAAAATCGGGGTGTAAACATCAAAAATAAACTAAGAAATAATATAAAACACTGAAAATACACGAGTTGCCTCCCGAGAAGCGCATGATTTATTAACGAGTCATTAGCCGGACTCATGCTCCTTTTTCAATTCAGATTTTCTCGAGTGGAACCTCCTCACTCGAGTGAAGAATATTTTTCTTGCTTGATAGCTCATTTAATTTCTCCTCGTCATGATATAACTTAACACGATGTCCATTAACAATGAATCTTCCACCCTATTTGTCGTATAAATCAACATAACCAGATGGGTAACCATGCTTGACCACGAATGATCCATGCCATTTGGTTCTGAGTTTAGGAGCCTTGAACTTATACTTCGAATTGAATAAGAGCACATTGTCTCCGGCTTTAAATTCTTTCCTGATTTTAAGTTTCTTATCATGATACGATTTGGTTCGAGCTTTGTAAAGTTTAGAATTTTCATATGCCTGGATTCTTAGTTCGTCGAGTTCATGCAACTGCAAGAATTGTTTTTCTCCATCAATTTTGAGATCAGGATTACAGTCTCTCAAAGCCCAGTAAGCACGATGTTCAATTTTGAACTGCAAGTGGTAAGTTTTACCATACAAGAGTTTGTACGGTGTTGTACCAATAGGAGTTTTGTATGCCGCACGAAAGGCCCACGGAGCATCAAGTTTCCTTGACCAAATGGAAGGATTGTCTTTAAGCGTTTTTAGAAGTATTCTTTTTAAATCTCTTTTTTGTATTTTCGACTTGCCCACTAGTTTAAGGATGGTAGGATATAGAAAATTGGTAATGAACTCTATATCGTTTCATGACTTTTTCCATTTGTTTATTACAAAAATGAGTTCCTCGATCACTGATCAAAGCTTTCAGAATTCGGAAGCGAGAGAAGAGCTTCTTCAGGAAAATGAATTACCACTTGTGCATCGTTTGTAGGTAAAGCTTCAGCTTCTGCCTATTTGGAAACATAATCGATAGCAACGAGGATGTATTCAAACTTATGGGATTTAGGGAAGGGACCCATGAAATCAATTCCCCATACATCAAATACTCATAAATTTGGATGTTGTTTTGAGGCATTTTGTCTCGTCGAGAAAGACTGCTAGATCTTTAGCAAGCATCACAATTTTGAGCTTCTTTGAAAATAGTTGGCCAATAGAAACCAGCATCAAAAACTTTTTTGGCTGTAGTAGAAGGACCTTAGTGTCCCTAGTCGGGCCATGATGGCATTCATCAAGAATTTTTTAAGTTTCAGAACCATGATCACATATTCTTATCATTCCATTAGAACACATCTTGAAAAGATATGGTTCTTCCCAAAAATAGTGTTTTAGGTCTGAGAAGAATTTACAATGTTAGGCATAAGTTAAACCTTTCTTTTGAGTGTTTCAAATAAGGTAGTTTGCAAAGTCAGCAAACCATGGTATTTATTCATTATGATTTTTGATTTTTATAAGAATTTCATCCGGGAAGTTATCATCAATCTCGTATTCCCTTAATTTTTCCAAATTTAGATTTTCAAGACGTGACAAATGATCTGCTGCCACACTCTTTACTCCTTTCTTATTTCTGATTTCGATATCAAACTCTTGGAGTAATAAAATATATCGGATAAGACGCGTTTTGGAATCTGGTTTAGCAAACATATATTTTAGCGTAGAGTGATCTGTGAATACAACAGTTTTCGAGAGAACGAGATAAGATCGAAACTCATCGAACGCAAAAAGTACAGCAAATAGCTCTTTTTCAGTAACCGTATAGTTTTGTTGAGCTTTATTAAGAGTTTTGCTTGCGAAGTGAATAGGATGGAAATGCTTTCCTTTGCGTTGTCCTAATACTGCTCCAACGACAAAATCCCTTACATCACACATAAGTTCAAACGGCAACGACCAATCTGGTGAAACCAAAATTGGCGCATTTGTTAACTTTTCTTTAAGCGTTTTGAATGCCTTAATGCATTCTTCATTAAAATCAAAAACAACATCCTTTTCAAGAAGTTTTGTCATCGGACGAGAGAATTTGGAAAAATCTTTTATAAAACGGCGATAAAAACATGCATGTCCTAAAACACTTCTAACGGATTTAACGTTAGTTGGCGGTGGTAGTTTGGATATCACTTCGATTTTGGACTTATCGACTTCTAATCTTGCACCAGAGACTTTGTGACCAAGCATAATTCCTTCTGTCACCATGAAATGACATTTCTCCCAATTGAGTACAATACTAGCTCGTTTGCATCGGATTAGCATTTGATCGAGATCCAGAAGACATGACCCAAAAGAGTCTCCAAATACTGAAAAACCATACATGAAAACTTCCATGGTGGTTTCAAGCATGTCTTGAAAGATTGCAATCATGCATCGCTGAAAAGTAGTAGGTGCATTGCAAAGACCAAAAGGGATACGCTTGTAGACATAACTTCTATAGGGACAGGTGAATGTGGTCTTTTCCTGATCGGCAGGTTCAATTGGTATTTGAAGTTATCTGGAAAATCTGTCAAGAAAATAAAAGAATTT
>BQNB010127235.1:0-12471 GCA_026074375.1 Tanacetum coccineum
ATCTCATGTTTTCAAAATAACTAGTGCTAATGTTTATATGTTTGATTGTGTTGTTTTAACCTTTCCATGTGTGAATTAATATAAACTGACCTATCAAGTTACCTTCAACTTGAGAGGATCTTAATCCAATTTCAATTCCTACCATATTGAAAGCTTGTGTTGTGTTGAATTTGACATTGTTGAACTCTTTGAAAGACATAAATTGCAAACCGTCCTTATGACCTTATCTCAAGTGTTGGCAATGTCATTGTTATTTTTTATTTTTCTTTAAAAATGTATAACTTATATTGATGAGGTGTTAACTTGTATACCATCTACATTAATTTTTTACGTTATAGTTGTAAATCTAGACCTTCCAAGATTTTATCACATCTAACACCCACTCAAACTCATTTTAGATTGTAGTACTTATTTTTCTATTATATATTATATCAAACGTTTTTTTGAGTTGTATATATTCAAAAATCTTCAATTAACCTCAATTCAAGTTTGCTTTTATCAACCATAAATTCAGAACATGTCTTTAAGCCATTCAAGTTGTACATTTACGAAACCGAAAGTTGTACTTTTATGAAACCAAAATACAAAATCGATAGTACAGTTTTCCGAAACCACCTTCGTCGTACACGATAGCAAGAACCATTCACAAACCACCTTTCTTACGTGTTTGGATCCAAGATTTTTATGAAAACTTGTTTTTTACACATCAAACTTTCATAAATATGCGAACTTTATAAATCATGCACACTTAAAATGATTTTTTGATCGAGGGTTTTAAGAAGTTTTTGTACGAAAGAAAATAAGCTAAAATATCATGAAAGCTCCAAGCTTTTAGATTAAACTTGTTCAAAACACACTTTTAAGCTATAAAAACATAAACTTTAACACTTTAAATCATAAAAAGAAAGTTTCCGAAAGCTTAAGTTTTTAAGAAACCTTTAGTTTTTTGAACCAAAAACGTGATATTTAGATACAAAACACAACTAGATTCTTCATTGGCGATTGATACCACATGTAGGAACCCTTATAATCTAATCCTAACACATACTAAACCATCATATACGAAACCACATGTAGACGAGATAGAAAGAGAGATATACAAAAGTAAGAAAAGAAAAGAGAAGGAAGAAAGAAGGTGGTGGATTATCACAAAGTGTAAAATACAAATGAGACAACCAGCTCCCTCTCCATACTTGGAAAGGGGTGTTTATACCACTTGGGGGGCCGACTTTTGTAAGCCACATTGGGTCGTGTGGTTTAATCCTAATGGGTCGGGCTCAGGTTACTTTGGGCTTTAGCCCACAACACGTGACATATTGGCTTACACAAATGAGCCCGATACATGTAACAAGCCTATTACAACGTTTAATATATAAAGACCGAGATTCCTTGTTCGACTCAATATTTTGAGGCTAACACTGTTGATTAATAGCACAATATACTATATTCTTTCACGTGTTTGGATGTAAAAACTAAAACTGCTAATTTAATTACTTACTTGGTGCAAAAATAAACACTTATTTATAAGCACTGATTATGATATATGCAATAACTAAGTTGTTTTAAATATACTCTCAAGGCATGGATCGCTCTACCATCATATTTTAGTACAAAGTTAGACACAACAGGTTAACTTGTTGAAACCAAAGCAAGTTCCACACTAAAAAAGAATGCTAAAAAACACATATATTGCTACTACACAAATAACTGCAAAACCACAATAAAACATAAGGGTTGACTGGGTTATGTTTTATCTCTAATGCGTCATTCCATTAAAATAAATTTGAAAAAAAGGGATATGGTCAAATGGATTTAAAAAAAGCCATAAGTCCCCTAATTAAATTTTAAGATAAAGAGAATGAATACCTTCTTATCGTTAATTAGAAACTCATTGTGAATAAAGTTAAGTTCTCACGTGCGTTCTCCCCTCCATAACATCTTTTGACAGCTCGAACAAATCTATCAACAAATTTGGTTCTGAACTTATGTCCATCTTAATTTCATTCTCTTGTCCTTCAGACATGTCCTATAAATATATACCATTAGTGAAAACATCGGTTATGGTTTAAACTAAGAAAAAATGTTTTCAAAACTACTTATGCTTATTTGAAGGGTGTTTGTGATTGCTTATTCTATCTGCATACATCCACATAATTATTTTAGCACATACGCAGTTAGATGTATTTGAATATCAGTTTTCAAAATCAAACCTAAACCCCTGATTAAAACGTATTAAGTTGAAACTTCAAACCAATTATTACTCTTTGGTGTCTAATTGCATTTTTTACAACGTAAGCAAATCCTAACACTAATTCTTTAATTGCTTTATCTACCTATAAGCAGAAAAGCAAGCAATCCCAAACATCCTTATAATCATTCAACAACTAATAAGCTATTTTTTATAATTTTCTAAACACTAGGTTGACAACAACTATTAAACTATCACATATTCACAACATAAGCAAAACAACTACTCTGTAATATCTACTTTTACTATTTAAAACAAACAAACCAAAAAAATCCGTAACGAAAAGAAAATCCTACAAAACCCTTCAATAAAAAAACTCAATTTTATAGTATATAACTATAATCAACAATCTAAGAGATAAATTAATTAATACGTTACAAAAAGAGGGGAAAATCAATTACATTCCACGAACAAAAGCAAGTGCAACTTCAGAAGGTTGTCTCAATTCATCATCTTTGCAATTTTAATAATAATAATTTTGTAACTGGAGAATGTATTTAAAGATAGAGAGAGTTATATCAGTATCGTTTGTTGAAAAGATATCGTTTTTTGATGGGTAGGGTTATGGAGGATGATTTTGTAGCTTTGTTATGTTTCCTTTTTTCTGTGGATGATAATAAATTGATTGTGAGTGGTGTTTTTAAATGTTACAGTTCGATCCAAATGTATTAAAGTATTAAATCTATTTACATGTGTTTTTCTAAAATTTTAACAACATATGTTATATAAAACGATTTTTTAATAATCTAATGCTAAATTAAGAAATATTTAGTTTTGTTTATTTTTTAAAATCTAAAAAGAAAATTCAAATTAAAAAAAATCTTACTAAATAAGGGAAGAATTGATATATTTGAAATATGAAAAATCCACTTTACGTTTTCCTTTATAAGATGAGCATGAGCCATCTCATATATTAATTGGCATACCACAGGGTGGGTCATTAAGCCTCTAACGCAAGTCAGTGAAGCCTGATTAAGAAGGGATACACGGGGACTTGGAGACTTTGGGTTACTGAAACGCCCGTAATCTAAGACTTTTTTTTACATTTTTCGTAAAACGCATTTCTGCTTATCCGTAAAACATGAAATTCTGAAAACATAATTCATTTATACTTGATAACATATCAAAATGTTGGATACATTATAAACTAGTGCGAAAGCGTAAGTTTCTATATATAACGGGCTTATACCAAACGCCCCTTTTAAAACTTGTAACTGTACATAAACGCGTTTTGACACTGATTTAAACTTCTGAAAACATACGGGGCGTTACAAGTAATATCAAAGTACTAGAAAGAGTCGCTCGTCACCTAAACCGAGCGTAACCATCTTCTTCCATATTGAACACCTAGTTACAATCTACAAGCCCCCAATCTTATCTTCGATTACCTACATAAAACATGAACTGAGAACGGTAAGTCCTTGCGACTTATTGAGATAACAAAATCTGAAATAACACTTGAACATAATAATATATAACATAGCATGGATAGTACGACATGTAGTCATCTTGATATATGTACATGACCACCATCTTATCTTCGATTACCTACATAAAACATGAATTGAGAACGGTAAGTCCTTGAAACTTATTGAGATAACGAAATCTGCACTGAAATAACACTTGAACATAATAATCTATAACATGGCATGGATAGTACGACATGTAGTCGTCTTGATACTTGTACATGATTCTAAGACTGAATTCATATTCATGACATGGTTTCTATTTTAAGGCATGATTTCTGGTACATGGCATAATTTATGGGCATAGTTTCTATACATAAATTCCGAGCATAGCTTTCTAGGCACGTGCTTCTGACTAGCCGATACTTAGTCTTCCTGCTATACATGAGAACTTTCCTAGCCGACGAGTACTCTTCTCGAGGCATTAACTTGTTATCGTGCTTTTCTGACTTGGGTCATCCACAAAGGACGTGAGTGCTAAATAAAGCACGGGTATCCACTTAAGATGTCATTTATGCCCGCCCGGTACTTCCTCTATGGCACGAGTCATCCACTTAGGATGCTTTGGTCATCCACTTAGGAAGCTACTACATAACGGGTCACCCACAAAGGATGTTTATACGGGAGTTCTATATCGTGCGTGAGCACGTTACATGACAACATGACCAAGCCTATTTTGCCATATACATTTAGACAGAACCACCGATGAAGACAAACCACCCTCGAAACCCAACCAAACCACCGACGAACATAAACCATCATCGATAACAACAAACTAACAAAACAACCATCTTCTAGTGAGAAAACAACAGATAAACCACCATGCAGTGAGAAAACAATAACAATTTTTAGAGAGAAAGTGAAAATTTGGAGAGAGAGATGGAGAGCAAATAAGAGAGACGGAGACTATGCGTTCTCTAGAAAGAGAGAGACCCGGGTTATGCAACGTATAAAGAGAGAGAGAGAGAGAGAGAGACCTGAGTTATTTAATATTTTATTTTTTTAAATATTTCTTAAAATCCGACTTTTAAAATAGCTTTTGGGAGCATGGTGCCTTTTAGTAATTTAGATATAATGTTCCCAATTGCATCATTAAATTGGAAAGTTCATTTGCTAGCTAAGTTTCCCTTTGCGTCTGCATGTCAAAATAAACGAGGAATTGCTCTCGCAGCATAGTAGAATTTGCTAAAATCCAGAGTTCCTCAAGATAAACAAATCCACAATCAGTAGCCATAGAAAAAGTTTAAGTTAGGTTTTGATATGGTGCAAGGGTTTAGGAATTTAAGGTGCATGTGTGTGTTTTAGATATAAAGGACGATAGGCGAAGTGGATTTTAAACAAATGATGGAGATTAATCGACTACACAAACAAAGAGTCAAAAACGCAATAATTACATTAAAGGTAAATGTAAAACGCGACTAAACTGTGACAAAACATCATGCCATTTTTTCAAGGACCAAGCGTGCAAGTAACGTGTGGAACATTTATTGTGTATTTTGCGGGAATTAGGAAATCAATAGAGCGCATTGAGGGACCAACAGTGTAAGTTAAAAATAACACTAACAAAACCACTTAAACCTAGGATTACCAACAAACAAATGTTATAAAGCCTACGTTATTTCTACCACACGTAAACCAATTAAACTTAGGATTACCAACGGGCAACGGTTATAAAACAAACAAAGCAGAAATGACAAAAAAGTTTGAAGAATGTCTCACTCTTCTTCCATCCCTCTTACAAAGTGTAAATGTCAACTTCCATTGATGATGCTCACCGCTAGGACCCGTGAAAACCCTGCTAGACGATATGGTGTTTGGCCTAACAAATATGTAAGTTGTTTCATTTTACTAGATCTTATTACAATAACATATATGCCCCACACGGAATTAAACATAAGAACAATGTTATCATCAACAAGGTTTTTCTTCATTATCATTCACTCCAAGCCCCAATTCTACTTTGATCAATAGTAGAACAATTACATCAATAAACTGTAATAGGAATCATAAGATCCTTGAGGCTACACCACACAAACTAAACGTCTACATTTTTCTTGTGATACACACACATACGTTTTTCTGTGTACATATAAACTACACAACCTAATGTCTCTTTATATAGTAGAGATATCAGGTTCACAAAGGATTGAGAATAATAATTTGGAAAACAAATAATATATTCCTAACTTTTATCTTTATCTTCTATATATTTTATCTTCTTAAGGAGATCTTTTAGAATCTTTAAAATCTTCTATCTTTTGAAGAATTCCAGCTTTGCATTTAAGTCCTTCTTGTTTCATTAATTTATTTATTTTGTCTCATCAAATCAATAATTCCCAACAATCGTCCCCTATTTGATCATGACAAAACAAACAAAGTCATGTACGAACTTCATCATAAAGCCAAAGCTTCCCCTGAAGTTGAGATGTAATCATCTCACTGAATGAAACAAAACTTCCCCTTAATAAGATTTCCTTTGTACTATGCCACACCAAGGATCTATAAGTTGCAACCTGTTAATATGTCTTCCCCTTTTTGTCATAATCCAATAGGGGACTTATAAATGTAAGCAACTTTGATCTTGACCACTACAAACCAATATCACACTTCTAATTCAGGCCTTCTATTTCCTCAAATTACCCACCATTAAGCACAATAAGAAAAATGAACTTGAGTAGTAGAAACTCATACTAGCAGTAGAAATAATGACTAGCAGTAGTAAAAACCTTCACCTCAATGTCACATGTAAATGGTTAAACATTTTAACAATAAGCTTCCCCTGAAACACATATGTTAACCATTTCTTGAATCTTCAAATTCTGTAGGCTTTATGTAATGATTACTAATGGAGAAAACTAAGTATAACGAACTTGATGCTGAAGTAGAATAACCCAAACTTGTGTCTTATATCTTGTACTATCCATGTGACGTCAAACTTATAAATAAATCTATGAAATATAAGTAGATCGTAACTTCTTGACAAAAATCCTCATCTTCTATGAGACACTAGACCAAAGTGATAACAAATGTGAGCATTGGAACATAAGTTAGTCACACACCTTTGCTAGATTGTCAAGTCTTCGTCTCATCGTTTATAAGCACAAACAAGTTATCTCTAGACGTAGTAAGCCATTTGAGATATGATACGAACATGCATCCATGAAACTCTACTTCAATGTTAAATAAGTGATAAATAACCATGTTCGTAACCAATTAAACCAATAATTATGAGCCTTTAAAACTTTAAGAACATTTAAAACCAAAAACCAAAAACATTATGTTTGTCCAAGAACCTTCTGAACAAACCAATAATCAAACTGTGTGTGTTATCCGATAACCAAAACTTCCCTTTGTCCGATATCAGGCATAACTAGCAGTATAAACAATAAGCCCAGCAGTAGAAACATATAACTGGTAATATAAACTTTCAATTGAGCCCAATACTAGCATTACTACAAATCAAGTAGCAATATTAACTTACTCCTTATGGTAATACTAACAAACACAAATCAGTAACATCATAAAGATACCTTGGCAGCAAGGTTATAAATAGCGTGAAGCGTGACGTAGCGGCATAGCCAAGCCTCAAGCTTTAGCGTGAGGTGTTGCGTCATAGCGTTTTTAAGGCGTGACTCAAAGCGGCAAAAAATATTTATTCAGTGGTCAATAATAGTTAGCTACTAGGCTTAAAATTGAGTTATAGAGTTACTAAGCCCGAATCTCATGCAACCCAAATCATAAATACTTGTAAATAAGCTCAAGTCTAATAAATATCTTTAAAAAAATTCAAAAAAAAAAAAAATCTCTTAAAAGCTTCAAAAAAGGCGCCACGCCTTGCGCTATAGCGCGCTATATCACGCCTTATCATGCTTTATTGCACGCCATGCCTAAAGACAACGCCTTGGCCTGTTTCGTAACGTGGAGGCTACGCCTCGCGCTATGGCGCCGCTATAGAGGCACTATTTAGAACCCTGCTGGGCAGTATAAACGAATTCACAAACTTTGTTTTCCCAAACTACCATATACCGTAATATTCATCCATTGAATCAATCAAACATTCCTTATCAAGTCACTTCATGGCCTGCTCCATAAAACCCAAAGCTGGCAGTATTAACAATGATGCCCAGCAGTAGTATCGTCCATATTAATCCTAGCAGTATTAACATAAATATCATGAAGCAAACTAGGAGTATTAATTTCATATGACCACTACTGGTAGTACAAACACACGAACCACACCTGGTAGCATAAAGAAGGTATTGGCAGTACTAACCATGTTCCAGCAGTATTAACCTTTTATGGGAATAAACAAGATCCCATAAATTTAGAATCACAACATACCTATTGTTGTGTGATGTTATTAACACCCAAACGCCATACCTTTATGCTCCTTTATGATTTGCGTCCTTTGAATCGATTGAGACCCTTATTAGGGTTTTGTAAACCCTTAAAACTAAATTAAGGTTTAGTCGTGTATGCAAACGAACCTTAGCTTCTTCTTGAAAATCCTCAGAACGTATGTCTTGTATTCGCACCATACTGCTATCAAGCCTTAGCAATTTTAACCTCAAAGGAAGATATGAACGACAGCAGCAACAATATTAACAATACCAAGGACACCTTTTTTTTAGTATCCAGACGACGACTTGTTAGCGACACTTTTCCTGTCACTAAATCGTCACTAAACTGTCACAGATCAGATGACTCCTTCCTCTCATGGCTTTTTGTAACACTTAATGTGTCGCTAATCTGTTGCTAATCTGTCACTAATCGAGCAGTACTAACACTATATGGAGCAGTATTAACTGAGAATCACCAAGCAGTATTAACTAATAAGGCAACTAAATAATTCAACTTTTTATTTACCTTGTCAGATCCAATCCAAATATAGTACTTAGCAGATTCACGTACACTTGAATGCACGTCACCAATACCAGAACCAAATCATGATGCGTTCACATCAATACAACCTTGATCCTGTCGCTCCTTTACCTGCTTGTGTCAATATACCAATAAACGAATTCCTGTGCTTGTCTAATTAGGGTTTGCCAAAAACCCTAATCTTAACCAAAATCGCCAATTAATCAAACAAAAATTTGTTTCTTCTTTTTCTTCAAGAACACGACACATAACAACCTTGTAAGATCCTAGATATCACGAGCCACGAGGCTCTGATACCAATTGTGAAATCGAAAGATCGTTGTAAGCTCAGATTAGCTTACAGATCTTTGATGGTATGTTAAGGAACTTGGATTCAAAGAAGTTTTTAATGTATCCAAGGTTTTTACAACTCTTTTTGAATAACCAACTTAAAGACCTACTAATATGTGTGAAAACACATATCCGTTTTATATCAATAATGACCCATAAAAGACAAAATTATGCTTAAAATGCTTGTATATTGCTTGTTTTGTCTTTGTGATTATGTAGGTATGGATGATGCAAATATCGCAAGAAAACGGTCAAAACCGAACAAACACGAACACGGGAACGGATAAAGAGTGTACAAGAGCCGGAAGTTTGCTATCAATGGTCAAAAGTCAACTGGTCAACCAAAGTCAACTCACTAAATGACAAAACCCAAAAATACCAAATCAGTCCCTCAAAGCAAACCAAATTGCAAAATTAGTCCCTAAGCCCTAACGGTGTTAACTCTTTAATATATAAAGAGTTAACACTCGTTATCTCTTATATAAATCCATTTCCTGTACCCGGCCCAATTCCATTTCTTTTATAAAAACCAAGTCAAAGCCCACAAAACTCAAGTCAAACCCCCACCCTTATACAGTTAAAAAACGCGGGTAAATGATTGTTACTGTTCATCGTCTCTCCCGTTGAAACCATAAGCTCAACTAAGTCAGTAGCTACTAGCTTTTTCGTAGTATTTTTCTTTGCTTATTTGTATTTCAAAATGAATCTTCTCTGCAATTTTAAATAGCTTTTAGGTTGAGCTTTAAGTAGGAATATGGCTTATTGTCATAAAGATCAATTTTAGTACTTATTTTTAAGCCCAAAGTTGCTAGTTGACTGTTTGGTCTATAGTTTTATTCTAAGTGCTTAATTTGCTTATTTTCTTTCCTTTTGCTTATTTTCTTGTTTAGACTAGCTTATTAGTTTGCCTATGCTTTGCTTTTCTAGTTTTTTAGCTTATTGTTAGCTTTTTAAGTTGTAAATTTTAGATAAAAAGCCAAAAAGTAAAAAAATAGTTTTTCTGTCTTAAGCCAATTTTCAGCTTATTTAGTGATTTTTAAAAATAATTTCTTTTATTAAAAGTGCTTATTTTCAGTTTTTCTACAACTTTGCTTTTATAAGTTTTCAAAAATAAAAAAAGGGGAAGATGGAAATCGGGGGTGAGCAAGGCTCGAACCCCCGACCTCAACATCCTCAACCCTTATAAACAACACACCACACACCTCTAACCATCGTGCCCTGGGGTCTTTTTCATTCTAAGTTTACAAAATCTAATACTTGAATACATTTTCCCTTTTTAAGCTAATAAGCTGTTATAGCTTTTTACACAGCTTATTCGATAAGCTGTGTAACTAAGCTTATTTTTCCTAGGTCCGTATTAGTTCAAGCTATTTTCTGTATTTTTTATAGAATTTTTATGATTAGTTTAGTATTTTTATTAAAAACTTTAAAAAATCATAAAAAATAGCTAAATAATCAAAAAAATATAATTTTTTTAGAAAATTTTCTTTTATCGTAAAGTTTCTAGGAAAATTAGTTTTGCTTTCGTATAACCAAATATAAGATTTTGTAACAAGCTGTATACCCCCCTCGCGGGTTATAGAACATTCAAAAGATTGAAAAGCGAGGCTATGACTCACCTTTATGATTAAAGAGCCACGATCAATTAATCCAATTAAATCACAACCTGAAATCTGCAACGAACTCGACCACGCCTAGAATTTATGTCGTCGATTATTAAAACCACGTACTTAATATGATCAACGATGCGTACAACATCGTTACTAGCGAAATCCATATCATATTTTTATATGTAAGCAGTCATATAACATGTGATGAGAAATCCTCTATGCGCGTCCTTTAAAACCATAACCCTTAGTATATTAATATGATATAATAATATTTTCCGTCCAATTAACCTATCTCTAATAATTAAAGCTGATAAGCTCGCTTCAAAAAAGTAAAATGTGCCCATTACGAACAAAAACTTTCGTGTTTCGCGGAAGGCTGAAACGGACTCGAAAGCTGATCAAATCATTTAATTAATAAATGTTCCATTTTTAATAATTTATTAAAAAATAACCTAGTTTATAACAAAGTGTATATTCTGATTTCGTTCCAGTTTCTTCGAATAAATAAGAGTTATAAGTCCCGTTAATGTCTAAAACGACGTCAAAATATAATTTGTTATAATTTTGTAAACCAAGAGTCTAACTTATCAAAGTCACGAATTCCGAATCCCACGTACTATTTTCAGTTTTATATTATCCGTTTTGATAAGGCCTAAAGTCCATTTTTTAGTCCAAGTCCTCGTCTCAAATATGTCTAATCATCACTATACATTAATACAGTCTCGTTTTAATATTTATTTCATATTTTAACTAGACCGCGCAAGTTATAATACTTTTCATCACAAATTATATAAATCGATTAAATGAAACAATTTATATATTTGTGTTAAACAAACTCACTTTATTTCGGTGTCAACACACAACTCGACGCACCCCGGCTGATGGACAGCCAAACGCACCCTTGTTGTTATATTCAAACCAAACACAGCCCCTATAGAATTTCTGTCCAAACCAAACGCCCCTTTGTGTTATAACCCAACCCCGACAGCTCCTCGGCTGTCCCGACTTTTCGACAGCCAAACAAACACCCCGCGGTGTTATAAATCCAAACGCACCCCTTTTTGATATTAACAGCCCGAACGAACCCCCCCTCGCCCCCGGCTGTCCTTAAAACAAACGCACCCTTTTTGGGGTGGTAACGAACCCACGAGCCCGACCCGGCTATTAAGCCCGAACCAAACCACCTTGTGGTGGGGGTGGGCTGTCACCGCAAACAAACACCCCCTTGGGTGTTATAATACCAACCAAACACACCCTTCGGGTGTTATTATTAACCAAACCCGAACAACCCAACCCGGGCTGTGAAACCAACCCGACCCGACACACCACAGCCCGACCCGACAGCTCCCCCCTCCCCCCTTGTTGCTGTTGACCCGCGAACCACAACCAACCCACCCTTGGTGTTGGCTGCTACAACCCAACGAACACCCCTTTTGTTGTTCTTCGCACGAACCAAACCAAACGAACACCCCCGGCTGATATAACCTTAACCCGACCCAACTGTCAATCAAACACCCCCTTTATGTTATAACCACGTCCCAAACGCACCTCTTTTGGTGGTATGAAGGTGGTGGTGGCGAGGAGATGACGATGATGGTGTTGTTGGTGTTATAAGGCGTCGGTGGTTGAGTGGTGGTGGTGGAGAAAGGCGCGTGAGAGAGAGTGGTAGTGGGGATCGAGTACATCGGGTTGTGGGGAGTCTTTTTGGTCTTGCCGGAAAAATCCCGCCGGAAAAGTTTTCCGGCGGTGGGGAGGGGTCGCCGGAGATCGGGGAAGAAGATGAGTGGGAGAGAGAGTTTAGTGAGAGTGTGTGTGTATAAGTGAGGTGGAAATGAATTTAAATGAATAAAATGATATATATATATATATATATAAATGAAATGGAAAGTTATAATAGTTTAGGGGTAAAAAGTGTAACATTTTTATTATACTTTTA
>BQNB010127236.1:0-19474 GCA_026074375.1 Tanacetum coccineum
TATTTATGAGTTAGAAATAGATAACTGATCCAACGTCAAGCATTGTTAGACGTCTACTCGTCTACCTTCAACGGAAAGATACCTTATCTATACTTCTATATCTATATCTATACTATTATATAAAGCATTTATAATGTGGGACCCATTAAAAATTAAGATAAGAATGTGCAATCTTGACCATCCATCTCATTTTAAGAAACCACATCATAAAGTGACATGTGTCACCTTTTGATTAAAATTTCACCTTTATTTTCAAATTGAAATATCTTTTTATCAATTTAATTTTATTATGATTTAATTTCATCATATTTTTTAAAATTTTATGCTCTTTCATTCAACATCCATTTTGATATATTTTTATAATTTTTTGTTTTTTACATTTTTAGCGGGTTTATTTTATGTTGATTTGTATTTTTTACAACTTTAACCTTAATTAAATATGAACTTGATATGTTAAAACTATTTATTTTCGGAGAGAGTGTTGTTTTTTTACATGCGAGAATGATGATGTTAATATGTTATTGCTGGAAAGCTACGGGAAACTCAAACGAACACATACAACGAACACATACATTCAAAATGTTGTGAAATGAAATTACTAAGCGGGTAGGAAATAACATAAAGAGTTGAGTTAGTAAAAAATTTATTGTCGCCGCTATGCGCGGGTAACCAACTAGTGTTAAGAATACGTCTTCCAGTTGAGAAAAGTTTTAAGAACATCCTTAAATGACGAATTGGTGAAACAACTTAGGCAACTTGATATGAATCCTTACGTTTGCCTTTCACTTTAAATATATTTTGCCCGATTTCCCTCCTGACATATTCTATAATCTCGTTTTCCACCGGACATCCCAAGTTATTAACCAAGTAAAACGTAAACACAGCTTTGTCACCTGTCGTTGCAACCTCTGCTCTTGTAATGTTTAGGCTGTTCCCACGCGTGATACGAGTGACATCACATAACAATCCGTCTCTATCTTTCGTGTGTATCTCTATACTCTCTGTATCATGAATATAATTACTGTTACAATATAACATATGGAGATAATTGTTAAAAACTAATAGTAACATAAAGCATTAAAGCATGAACACATTCGCAAGCAGTTGGGCCATAATTTTTGGGTCTGGTCCATACCCGCCTTACCTGATACACCGGATGGTTTCCTCAGTTGTCACTCACATCTCTTCCCTAACCATTGAAAATCCAATCCGTTGAACACCCGCCGGTTGACTCCTAACTAGGTCCGGCCATAACAATTAACGAATATTATATCGTGATTTGTGAGTGAGTGAACAGCGGATGCAGTAAGTCGTTAATTATATTTGGCTTAGTGCTAACTGCCACCTAATCTTTCCACTTAATTGTTGGTCTTGCTGCATGGTGGCCATCTGTTTTCTATTATCTTTTTTGTAAGTTTTAGGTTTATATGCTATGAGTTTAGCTTTTGGTTTTTCTGATTTTTGTCTATTAGGTTTGGATTGCTATTGTTGTTGATGTTGTTTTGCTTTTATTGTTTTTGGGAATTTTGTTTGTTAGTTTTAGGGTTGGATCTGTTGATATTGTTACGGTTAGTCAAATGCATTGTTGGTGTTACATTTTAGCTTTTGCATTCTATAGTTTGTTTCAATTGTTTTGTTCAATGGTATCATTGTATTTTGGTTTAGTGCGTTTGCTTACTTGAATGCATTGATATGATGAAGTTGTTGCTTCCGGATTGATTTTCGCTTACTCAGCTGTTGTGGTTCTTGTGATGTTAAGGGTTGTTTGATTGTGTTTATTTGGGTTGTTTGTTTTGGCTTATTTATCAAGAGATTGCATTTTGGTTAGGTGCATTTGTTTGATTGCTCTATTGCTCTTGTGATTTGAAAGCATTTATATGATTTTTGGGGTTTGCATCGTTGGTGTTTAAGAAAAATACGCCTAAACTATCTATTCGGTTAAGTTCAGTTCGGTTTCGGTTTTGCTCGGTTCACTTCGGTTCATGTTTTCCTCAAAGTCGGTTTTCACTTCGGTTTTTGTCGATTCGGTTCAGTTTTAACCCGATGCTCAGCCCTATAATTCCAAAGTCCTTACATGGTCAATTTAAAAGACACGATCAAAAATGCCCAACTCTTATGTTAGAAGCCGTTGCGGATTATAAATTGTGGATTTGGCATGCATATTTTGGTGTTCCAGGGCAAATAACGACCTCAATGTGTTATATGGTACCCCGTTATTTGATGACCTTCTTGCCGATAAAGCTTCAGAAGCTCCATTTGTAGTAAATGGAAAAACATATAACAAAGGTTATTATTTGGTCGACGGTATTTATCCAACATGGTCTACGTTTGTCAAAATGTATTCTATTGCAAGGGATGCAAGAACAATGAAGTTAAAAAGAGTTCAAGAAAGTGCAAGCAAAGATGACGACCTTTCAGAGTCTTACAAGGTCGTTGGGGAATTATACAACAATCCGCACGTGGTTACCAAGTCAACACGCTACAAAGAATCATGTATTGTTGTATAATATTACATAACATGATATTGAAAGATCAAAAATTCGCAGTTTCTAATCATAAAGAAATCTTCATTACTATCAGGTTTGAAATCATCCGTCGTGTTGGAGAAAGTAGTTCAACACCAGTCGGCAGTCTTTCAGTGCAAGAGGACAGAGGAACGCAGAAGAAAAATGATGCTGCAAATTATCATGAAGATGTTAATCCACAGGGAATGAAGAAGGGTCATCAGTTGACCATTTCAGAGCTAGAAATGTCTCCACCTGTCGACCAGAAAACTCAAGCATTACTTGGCAGTCTATCGATACAAGAGAAGAAAGCAGCAATACAAAAGAAGAAAAAGGCTGCTAAGGAAAAGTCGCAAATTAAAGTATTAACTCAAGAGGTTTTAGGCCTGCAACAAGAGAATGAAAAGCAAAAGTCGCAATTTGCCGCAACTACTCAAGAGAATGAAAAGCTGAAACGAGAATTGCAATCCTTGCCTATTCAGAAGAATGCTGAATTTTGGATGTCTGTCACTTCTTGATTCATATAGCTTGTGTCTTGCTGATTTGTGGTGTCGTTCTCTGTCTATGTTCTTATAATTCATCCAAATCAAGGTCATTGCCGTAGACCACCCTAAAAACATGAGGTTCGGTTGTTGTAGTTTAGATTCCATATACCTCGCTTGTAGCAATCGGCATTTTCAGAACTTTAAATGACTATTTTACCCTTTGACTTTTTGGGTCCGACTTGACTTTTTGACTTTTGACCTTTAATTGTCACATAAAAACAGTTACCGCGTAACCGGTAATTTTTCGGAACATCGTTAAATAATAAATCATAATTATTATTACATATGTCTCATTTACAAATTTATTTTTCAAACTTATTTGACTTGAAAACGAGGAGTTAGATGTTATTCCTAAGTTGACTTATCAAAAACGACCCGCCAAAATGAGTTATTAATTATGGGGTATACTAGCATTTGTCATAAAATGACATTCTTGACAACTTTTCAGTTTTATCCGAGACCCGAAAACAAGCAGAAAATGACTAAAATACCCTCGCAAAATTTTGAAAACCGCACACAACACGTACCGACAAAAACAAAATTAAATTTATATTTAATTATCACAATTTATTTAATAAATTATTTAACATTTTATTTCAAAAACGTTTATTTAAAAACGCGAATATTTAAGTTAAAATTCATTTTACGGATAAAGTTTATCCGTGATACACAAATAAATAATAAACATTTTAAATAAGTTTATAAAACATTTATGCAATAATAGTCGAGTGAATACTCAATTTCACGAGGAAAATCATTTCGAACGCAACGGCGCAATTTTCGTGTTTTGAATCATCCGTTAACTAGCCCAAACGAGTCCCGAACCAATCCTTTACAAAAATTACACTTTAAGTCCCTGTAGGAATATTTACAACCTTTACCCTAGACTATACTACACTTGCTACATTATTTTTCATACTTTTGAGTATATAAACAAATGAGATAGGGTTTCTCATCATTTTATCATAAAAACCCTAGCCTCCATCTCCTCTCTAAATTCGGCGTCGCTCCGGCCAAACTCCGGCCACCCTCTCCAGCCGCTACACACCACCACGATCATCCCCACCAAACGCCGCATCTCATCACCACAGATCCACCAACATCATCCCCACCACGGCTACCACCCCAGCCGACACCATCACCACCACTCGTCATCACCACGCCACGCACCACATCCACCCCACCACCCTATCCACCTCACCACCGCGGCTGCCATCTCCACGCCACCGCCAACAGCCGTTGACGCTACGATAAGGGTGCGTTTGGTTTTAAAAACGCCTATAAGGGTGCATTTGGTTGGCTGTGTAAAAGCACCAAGGGTGCGTTTGGTTTTCTCAGCACCAAAAAGGGTGCGTTTGGGTGGCAGCCACCACCTAAGGGTGCGTTTGGTTTTAATAATAGCCTTTAAGGCGTGTTTAATCTATAAAAATCGCCTAATAAATATATTGCAAGATTTTGTAATTTAAAAACCGGATCTAATGGTGGTAAATGGTTAAATAAATGTGTTATTATTAAGTACTGAAAGTACCAAAAAATTGAAAAACCAACAAAACAAATCGTGTTGTTAATCGTTATAATCGGCTCACCTTTGAATTACAAACTATAAGGAGGGTATAAGGCGGGCTTGATCCAAGGAACATCGCCCAAAAAGGAAGAATGCTTTTAAATCGCTTCGGCGTGCTAATTCCTTCCGCTCTCTTGTGCGTAGTTTAAAGAGCTACCGTGGACTTTTAACATCTGGTTACCAAAAATATTGTGTTTTCTTTTTTTAGTGCATCCACTCCGCTTCCTTACCAATCTAGTTGGAATCTCCGCGTAATCCAACTACTTTTAAGCCGAAACGCGTAACCGAACTCAAAGCAACCTTAATCTCGAGACCCCTGTAAAATCCAAGCTCCCTCCCCTATTACGATGGCCATCAACTACTATGGCGAATTGTTCCCGTGCCCCACGAGGGTTAGCGGAGGCAATCGTGTTCCACAATTCCTTGTTGAGCATTCGAGCTCAGAGCATACTCATTAATATGATGAACTTCGGACCAATTTTTCGAACTTGAGAAAGACAATCCTCAGGACCACATCCGTTGGTTTGAACAACATTACTTCGCACAATAAAATATAAGGATGCCTAATTTAGCGAATAAGCTTTGTCTTTTTCCTTTCTCGATTGCGGGCAGCCCGTCCGTTGGCTCAAAAAAGAACCCCCTAGTTCGATTCTCACGTGGAAGACTTGGTTTTCTAATTCCACCAATGAATTCCTTGCCTCCCTCCAGAACGACAAATCACTAAAATGAAATTTCCAACTTGCAACAAAAATTGATGAATCGTTTCATGTGCATGGGACCGTACAAAGATCCTCCTTCATGCTTGTCCTCTCTATGGGTTTTACCGAATGGCAATCAACTTGGAACCTTCTACATTGTCTTAAACCTCGACCAAGATTCTTTTGAAGTCGCTTCGTGCAAATCTTTTTGGAAAGAAAAAAGTACTCAAATGTTGTTGACGAGTATCGAAAACAATCCAATGTTTCGTAATTCACGAAACAAATCGATTTGTATTCTCAATGAGATCAGTATGTTAATTCTTCTTCTTCCTCTGAGATAGCCAAACTTTACTCATGCAGTAAATCACAAACAAGTGTTTGGACACGCCATACCGTTATTCTCAAACAATTTTAAGCAACCCCACCTCCACTTCCGTAAAAACCGTTGAAAATTTGTGTTTTACTTGCGGTGGTACTCAGCCTTTATTATCATGTCTCGCCGCCGATGGCAAACACGTTTCGGATAATACTACAAGATACGTTTTTCACAAGCATCCGCGTTAACTACAATCAGGGTAAATGCCATATCGATCCTCCGTTGTGGCTAATCTAATTCGACCACCGAATTTTGCTTATCCAAATGTGCAAAATAATCAAAAACCGTTTAAGCCAACCTCAAGATATAATCAGGAAACAATTTCTATCACAATCCCCCCAGCAATTTATCAAGCTCAATTCTACAAATCATAGTGTTCCTTTAAGTGGTATGGAAGAAGAAATTTAAGAAAACAAATGAGGCTAACATGAAAGCCATGCAAAACCAAATTAACAATGTGAAAAATGAGTTAAGGAATGAAATGCAAAATTCGATTCAAACTTCAATGTCTAACCAAACAAACGAGCTTAAGAACATAATGGCAAGTTTCTTTCAGATGAACACCGCTTCTACCTCGGGTATGAGATCTCTCCCTAGCAACACCGTTGCTAACCCGAAAGGTGAATTGAAAGCCATTACCACTCGAAGTGGTCTTGTTCTTGATGGACCTTCCGTTCCTATGCCTCATCCATTCATTAATCCGGAGGAGGATGAACGTGTAAAGGAGACTTTAACAGACCAGGATCTCGCTGAGTTTACCATTAAGGTCCCACCTCCTCTCGTCCAAAAAGCTAAACCTCCTTCTTAACGAAATTATATGGTTCACCAAAAGGATCCTCGTCATCCTCATATCCCTTATCCGTCAAGAATGAACCAAGAAAAATAGAAAGAAAAAGATGAAGTCCAAATTCACAAATTTTGGCAAATGTTTAAACAACTTCACATTAATATCACCCTTGTCGATGCATTAGTTCTAATCCCGAAATACCAAAAGATTCTTAAGAGTCTCCTTTCCAACAAGGAGAAGCTTTTAGAATTGGCAAATACACCCCTCAATGAAAATTGCTCAGCGGTTATCCTTAAGAAGTCACCCGAAAAACTAGGTGACCCTAGGAAATTTCTCATTTCGTGTGGTTTTAGTGAGGTCAAGTGCAAAGCCCTAGCCGATCTAGGTGCTAGCATCAACTTGATGCCACTCTCGGTTTGGAAAAAGTTAGGTTTACCCGAGCTTATTTCCACCCAAATAACCCTTGAACTTACTAACCGGGAGATTTGCACTTTGGTTGGAATTACAAGAGATGTCTTTGTTCCGGTTGGAAGATTCACATTCCCAGCCGATTTCATCATCGTTGATTACAAAAGCGATCCTCGAGTCCCCCTCATCTTGGGAAGACCTTTCTTACGGACCACTCGTGGTTTGATTGACGTTCACGGAGAAGAGATGATTCTCTATGACGGTGACGAAAGGTTAATCTTGAACATAAGACATGACACTTCAAGATATTCTAATATACCTCAAAAAGAATCAATCAACATGATTGACATTCACAATGTCTCTTATGAAGATATATTAAGGACTTGTTTGCAAATGAAAAGATTACCAATCATCCAAGTGGCAATCCCACTTCTTCTCTCACTTCTCATACCGACTTAACTTCACCGGAAGTTAATGATGATATCTTTGATCCGGAAGGAGACATTATTGAGAACTTGCTAAATCTTGATAAAACCAAAGATCTCCCTCCATATCATGATAATCCTTTAAGTGGCAGTACCACTTCTTCTTCACCTAGTCTCCCGATTTCTGAGACTAGCGACTATTCTCTTGAGGAGTTCGCCGATGAACTCGCTCATTTTACATTTCCACCAGGAAATGATGACCTCCCCGTTGATATTGAATCCGATCTTAGAGAAATAGAGTATTTGCTTAACCATGATCCTATCAAGGAAATGGATTCTATTCTCGAAGATTCGGTTGATAAAAATTCTCCTGATAACAATCTTGATGATACCATTTCTGAGATGTTCACCGATGAACATGCTCTTGATTACTCATCCCTACCATTATGGGATGATTATGATGATGAACTTTTTGATCTTGAGACCGTTAATGGTGATACTTATGATGATCCTTTTTACTCCAAGGAAGAGAAAATCAAAGATTCTAAAATCTTGATTGATGAACTTGATCCACCTAGATCAAGTGATTTCCTTCCTTCCCCCGAGTGTGACTTGGTTTTCTATGAGGATTTTTCCGAGGTTGATGCTTTGTCTTCGACCAACAACGAGGACAAGGTATTTAATCTGGGAATACTCATTCATGAGAACCATTTTGAAGTCACCAACTGTGCAACACCGGATAAGAATGTAAAGAAGCTCACTAATGCTTCTTTAATTCTTGAGGATTTTAATCCTCCTCTTTATGAACTTCCTTTCCACAAAGAAGTTCCCGGGTCTGAAACTCTACTCTCGTTTTCATCCAAAAATGAGGAAAAAGTTTTCAACCCCGGGATTCTCACTTCTAAAGGAGTTCATACCTCTCTTCTCCCGGAATTATCTCATCGGGGCCCTAAAGCTTTCAAAGTCATTAAAATTCTTGAAAGCCCGATGGAGATTTTTCCTTGCTCTTATGGAGAGGACATCCGAGTTTTGGATGTTCCGTGTCTCCATTTCTATCCCCCTTGACAAGTTCAAGTATGGGGGGATCGGGTCAAGCTAAGTGACCTTAAACAAGCGCTTCGTGGGTGGCAACCCATGCTTATCCTAATATAATATTAATAGTAGTAATGAATAAGTGTTTTGTGTTGTGAGGAGGCTCGCCTCTTCCATTCTCGTATGCTTGTGTTTTGTGATTGTATGTCCAGGATTGTCCTGGATTTTTGAAGCCTCTCGTGCTCGTGGTTTTGTCCTTCGATCACTCGAGCTTCACATCCTCAGCTTCATTTTGGGAATCCAATATCCAAATCTTATCGACTAACGTTTATCTTTAAGCATACTTAATAAACGGCTTAGGATTTACGTAGAGACCCTTCTTAAAACATTAAGGACAATGTTTAGTTCTAGTATGGGGGGATCTATCGATTTGATTGTGCCTGCAGTCGTTGTTTTCACGTAATCTCGTTTTTACCACCAAAATACCAAAAAATTGAAAAATTTTAAAAAATTTCAAAAACAAAATAAGTGTTTTGTCACAATTTTGACTTTCCTGCTGGGTAGAATAAGAATAAATTTTGACTCGATCGAGCGCGTTGAGTTCTAGCTTGTTCCTTAACTTTAGACTAAGCATTCACGGATCTTTGCGAAGAACGAGAAATGATAGAGTTAAGTATTGAGTTAGATGCTAAACAAAGATTAGTTGGAAATCTTAAGAGCTCATAAGTGTAGTTTGTGGCTTTTCTCTCCCATAAGCTTCTAACCGGATTAATAATACGTGCTCTCTTCAAAAATTGAACTTAAATCAACAAATTTTGAAGTATAGTCGATATCAATAATTTTAGTTCAAATTTATACTTAAATTTTCTAAAAAGGAATTTTCTCTATATCATGGTATTATATATAAAAAAATGAAAAATGTGGTAATAATAATAATAAACTGTGGGCTGATAAAAGTTTGTTGTATCTTGCCGGCTCACAACCGATGTTACAGTCTTCTAAAAAAAACCATAGTAAGAATAATAATCCGAGACTGATAAAAGTTTGCTGCATCTTGCCGGCTCACAACCGATGTTGCAGCCTTCTAAAAGGTCGAAGGTTATAATTGCATAAGTGTTTAAAATTAAGTGTGAATTAATAAATAAAAGATCTCTTTTTGTTAAATTTAAATATGCTTTTGAACTTTGACTATTCTATTTTATAAGCTATGCGTATACGAGAAAGCTAAGAGTTTTTGAAACCTAAGGTTCGTGAGTCCCTATACTAGTCTCTGTGGGGTGTCAAAAGCCTGGTCACTTAAACGCAAGGTTGGGATGTGCCGAGACGAAAGTCGCTACATGGGATTATCTCACCTTCAAACTCATTATTCTCTGGTGGAACGTGAAGCATAGAATTTTGTAAAACATTGATCCATGGTTGAAATTCAAAATAGCATATACACCTAAGATATAATAATTGTCGGGAGTGAAAAGTTCACAAGTTGCAAGTATGAGTAGTGTTAGCATCTTAACTCATAATTAGCGGTGATTTCGTTTTAAGCTTGGTTTGGAATAAGTGAAAAGTCGGGGACGATGAATTTATCCTTTTTGGGGCATTCTCGGATCGAAATGCATCTTGTTCTATGATCCCTTAAAGTTATAAAATAACGAAAGTCAAATAAGTTAGTTGCTTAATGAAAAAAATGAAAAATACAAAAAATAAGTGTATACATTTAAAAATGGTAAAGACGGGGCTTTTCAAAACTTATGAGTCTTTAAATTCCCCTTGACGAACACTTAGCTACTTTTTGAGGTTATTAGTCGAGGGGGATCGAGAGTCTTAGTTTTCTAAGTGCTTACTTCATAACATTGCGCGAGGACACGGCAATGTCTTAGTATGGGGGATTTTTGTATGCATTTAATTACACATACCTTTCACCATTAAAACCATACTTAAATGACAAAAAACGTACCAAAAATACATTGTATTTGTATGTTTTCACTTATATTGTGCAGGAAACGGATATCCGAACAAAAGGACAAAAAATCAAGCCAAAACGGACAAAACCGAGCACGGAACGGAAAGAGCGTGAAAAAGCCAAAGTCAAAGTCAAAGTCAACCCCGAAAAGTCAAAGGTCAAAGCCGATGCCGAAAAACAAAGAAATACTTAATGGGCCCACCCGTACCCATCTAATGAGCCGGGTCAGCCTATTAAGGTATTATGTGAAGACTTATAAGCCTTTAAAAGTTTAAATGGCCCAATTCCCTTTAAAAGTCAAACTGCCCAAAACAGCTAAATAATAGGCCCAAAACAGCTTTTAACAAACGGTTAGCCCAACAAACCCTTTTACACCAAACGTTAGTCCTTAAGGACTGTATGTGTAAACCCTCAATACACGTTCAGGGACTAAACCTGCCAACCCACTAAAATCTTTATCACCACATGGACTGAAGTTGCAATAACAATATACAAAATGAAGGACTTAAATTGCCAAACCACAAAAATGCTTTCACACCACAAGGACTATGGGTGTAATACAATGATACAAATTCAGGGACCAAACTTGACAATTTCCAAAACTTTAAAACACACAGTAACTACAACCCACTTTCCCGCCATTTACCCTGTTCACCCTTCCCTGTCACTTTCCCACCTCGTTTACTGTTCACACCACAACAAAACCATCACTTTCCCTTAAACCCCACCCCAAGAAGTCAATGCCATGTTGGCAATCCTACACCATTCTATTGGGCAGAAGACAATGACAAGAAAATCAAGGGTTTTGATCAAAGGACTTGATGACCAAGAAATTTCAAGGGCTGAGATTACTTTTGACTTCTACTCACACAACAAACACACCACCTCTCAGCCTCTCAGTAAAGAAGCACAAAGAAGAGGACTTGAAGACTTAGAGAATTCTTAGTATAAATATAGGCTAGTGTAGCTTATTTTCCTTGGTCGAATTTTGTTAAGTCAAATCTTGTTTAAACAGAATTTAGACCAATTTAAATACTTGTCATTTAATTTACTGTCTTTTAAATTATTGCATTGTAATTTTTCTTAAGTTAATGAAATTTCAAGTTTTTCTTTAATCATTGTCATTTACATTACGTTGTCTTTTAAATACTGTTTTTTAAGCTCTTGTATAAGCTTTTGATTCATTAAAAGCATATATAAACACTTGTTTTCATTTCTGTCTAAAAAAACCAAAAATCACAAAAAAAATCTGTCAAAAAAGCAATGGAGCAAGGTAAATCATGGATGGCCTTAGGTTAGAGCTTCTTGGGAAGCATATAGGTTGGTGTAAGCTGATTTGAGAGCTTATTCCCTTGCCAAGAGCTGGAGACCTTTGTGAGTTTCCATTTTCTCATTTTTCAAATTTTTGCTTATTACTGTTCATCTGCTTATTTATTGCAGATTACTGCTTATTCTTGCATGATATTGTTGTTTTATGCTTATTTGACTTTGATTATTGCTTTCATGTCATTTATTTAAGTTCTTGTTCAAAACTGCCTTTTAATTAGCTTAGTACTGCTTGTCCCTGTTTGCTTATTTTAGTGCTTATTCTTGTGTTTTTATTACTGCTTATTGCTCATTATTCATTGATTTTCATCTGTCTTTAAGAATCCTTGCTTAATTCTTTAAAAATCAGGTTAAAATTTGATTTTTCCAATTTAAAAGGGTGTTTGGGACAGTAGGTCAAAGTGGGTCAAACTGGTTTAAAAACCTTTTGGGTCACTTGGCCAATGTTTGAAACTGTTGATTCAAAATCAGTTTTACATAGCTTATTTGATTGAGACTTGTTTAACAGCTTTTTAGTTTTGTTTATGGTTCATTTCAGTGTCAAAGTGCAGTAGGATTGTTGTTGGTATTGAGTCTTTTGTCACTTGTGTTTTGTACAAATCTGTCAAGTCATTCTTTTAGTTTTAAAAAAAAGTCTTCTTTCATTTTCAAATTTAAGTCACTTAAAGTTGTTTTTAGAGTCTAAATTTTTGAGCATAAGCTCATTAGTTGGCAAAGTCCATCTGTTTTAGCTTATCTTTGTCTTTAAAGCTTATTTTCTAGCTTAAATTCATGCATGCAAAAAGCCATTTTTTTCTTTTAAGAAATACCAAAAAAGTGAATTCAGTGTGAGCAGCCTCAGTAATAAGCCTTTTTCTTAGCTTGTTTGAGTTTCAAACTCTTTTCTAATTGGCGTTTTAAATAGCCCATAGGATAAGCTTTAAGCTCATATAAGTCCCATAGCCACAAGGTTCTATTTTGTAGCTTAAAATTAAGCCCAAGTACCCTTGTGGCTGTTTGATTGACTATTTTTGGCCAATTAGCTTATAGCTTTTTAAAGCTTTTCTGTCTGATTTCTTGGCTTATCTTTGTTTACATTTGCTTATTAGATGTAGGAGCTTATCTGTTAGTGCTTATTTTTGTTTCCCCTTAGCTTATTTGTGCTTAAAAGACCAAACAGTTTAGCTTAAGCCTTAGTGTAAAGAAAGCTCATACTGTCACTTTTTCTTTTGCTTATTCCAGCTTATTTTTAAGTTGTATAAAAAAGTCACTTTTTTAAAGTTGTTTATTTTTGCTAGTTTTACAAGTTTCAAAAAGAAAAAAAAATAAGAAAAAAATAATTTCCAAAAAGGAAGACCACAGGACATGAACCTGTGACCTCCCCTTTAACACACACACGTCCCACACATCACACACACTAACCATTGGTACCAGTAGGACCACCTGGTTATGTGTTGCACTATTAATTCTTTATAGTCCTTTTAGCCTTTTAAGCATTCAGCCATTTTTAGCTTATACCAGCTTATTCCAATCAAAGTTGGGAAGGACCCCTTTTTACTTTTCATAGAATCAGCACTCTTTAAGCTACTTTTCAAAAAAAATTCAGATTTGTTTTCATTAAGTTTACTATTTTTAATTAAATTTTCTTTTTAAAACTGTTTTTAATTCATAAAAAATTTTTAAAAAGTCAAAAAAATATTTTTTTTTAAATTTTATTTTATCATTTAGGACTTAGGAAAATTAAATTTGCATTCGTAGGGTTAAATTTTTAGAATTTCGATTTTTAAAGAACGGGATTGGTCCCCGTGTTATTGTTTTTATAGTTTTAAGCATTAATTGCTTTTGTTTTTTTAGGTTTCTTGCTTGTCTTTTGGTTAGTAAAACTGTTAATTAGAACTCCTAATCAAATCCTTGAATATTCAAAAAACGCCGATCCGACGAACGTGAGCTTCGGATTCTTAAGTTCCACGCCCATCGAACTGGAAACGACGCCAGGAGGTTTTTTTAAGGTTTGCTTTGGAATAAAATAATAAGTCCTCTTTAAAAGCCTTACGAATACTATCTCTCTTATATATCTTATCCTTATTACGTAATTTCTGAGTTATAAAGATTAATTATATTTATATATACTAAAAAGGACGAGTCACCCTTCCACTAGAAGGGCCTTAGTAAGGAGGTCGGCAGTTGGTAATCAGTCTTGACAAAATACAGTTCAATCGTACCCTTTTCTATGTGTTCCTTGATCAAATGGTAGCAGACTGCGATGTTCTTGGTTCTTGTTGGGACTTAAACGACTTCAAGGATTCTTAGAGTTACTACTGCTCAGGTACATAATGGAAATTATGCTAAGTAGTTAGTACTGGTAGTATAAAGTTATCACTGCTAGTTTCTACTGTTAGTATAATTTAGTACTGATAGTATAAAGTTACTGCTGTTAGTTGAAGTTAAGACTGCTAAGAGTTAAAGACTGAAATATAAGCTAAGTAGTCAGTGCTGCTAGTAGTAATGTTAAGACTGCTAGTACATGTTTCTACTGTGAGTATATATTAGTACTGCTAGTACTAATGTTACTACTGCTTATGTTTATTAGTACTGCTGCTGAAAAAGTTTATGCTGCTGAATTACAACTGCTAGAAGACTTACTACTGTCAAGAGGATAAAGACGGTTTAAAGAGATAAAGATTGTTTGGAGAACAAGAATACTTGTGAAGATAAGTATTGAGATATTTTGTACAAGATATGTATAAAGTATTTGTTTAAGAGATTACGTTTAACTTTAGAAAAGATTATGATATCTAAGGAATGTATTGTAAGCCGACTAGGACTCCTTAGTCTATAAAAGGAGGCTCTAGGGCATTAGTTAAGTTTACAAGTTTATGAGTTTTCATAATTGTCAAGTCGATTTAGAAAAGATTCAAGGTTGTAAACCCTAGTACTGGTGAAGAGTACTCGTATTATTGATCTAATAATATTGGAGCGTTTGGTTATATCTTTGTTTATTCACGATTATTGTTTTATTCATAATACTTCTAGGTATTAAGGTGTAGATTCGGCATACACTTTAGTATACATACAAAGTTTCTACAACAAGTTATTTTAGATTTATCCAAGGTAATTTACCCTTAGACAACCTAAGGGAAGCGAATCAAGAGATGGGATCCACAAGTTATCAGAGCTTTTCTTTGAGAAACCTGATCTAGAAGATATGGAATTTTAAATCTACAAATAGTAATACTACGCTAAGCTACCATACTCAAACTAGTTTAGTATGAATGTGTGATAAGAAATAAGCAGTACTCTAGATCCAAGACTATGCCTAACTGGGAGGTCATAGAGAATGGGTAACCTACATGGGTGGTTTATATACCACAAAAACAGCACAAGAGAATGGTACTTCAGTTACAAAGATGTCTATACCTGTAACTGCTGAAGAAAAGACAAATAAGAAGAATGATGTGAAGGCTAGAAGCTTGCTACTCATGGCTCTTCCCAGTGAACATCAGCTCACATTCAGTCAGTACCTTGATGCTAAAACAATGTTTGCTGCCATTGAAATACGATTTGGAGGTAATGCAGCTACTAATAAAACATAAAAGACACTCTTGAAGCAACAATATGAAAATTTCAGTGCATCAAGCACAGAGTCTCTTGACTCTATTTTCAATAGGCTCCAGAAGATTGTAAGTAGGCTTGTAATTTTAGGTGTAGTCATCTCTCAAGAAGACTTAAATTCAAAAATTTTGAGCAGCTTGCCCCCTGAGTGGAACACCCATGTTGTTGTATGGATGAATAAGCCTGAAAATGAAACTATGAGCATTGATGATTTGTACAACAACTTCAAAATTGTTGAACAAAAGGTAAAGAAATTTGTTGGTGCAAGTAGCGGTGCCTAAAACTTGGCCTTTATGACTACTCCAAGCACTAGCAGTACTAATCATGTTAATACTGCTATGCCTGCATATGAAGTTAGTACTGCTAGCCCTGATGTTAACATTGCTAGTCCTCAAGTTAGTACTGCTAGCTTCAGTGATAATGTTGTGTATGCTTTCATGGTTGAGAATCCTAATATTTCTAATCTTCTACATCAAGACCTAGAGCAAATTCATGAAGATGATCTGGAAGCAATGGATTTGAAGTGGTAGCTCTCTCTGCTAAGTATGAGGGCAAAAAGGTACTATTAAAGGACAGGCAAGAAGATTTTCATTAATGCTAATGATACTGCTGGGTATGATAAATCCAAGGTAGAGTGTTTTAACTGTCATAAGATGGGACACTTTGCCAGGAAGTGTAGAGCACCAAGAAGCAAGGAAGGTCAGTTTAGAAATCAAGACAACACCAGGAAGCAAGGAAACAATGAAGACACATCTTCAAAGGCAATGTTGGCTATAGATGGTGTAGGTTTTGACTAGAGTGACATGGTAGAAAAACAAGTTCAGACAAACATGGCTTTAATGGCGTTTTCAGACTCAGAGGTATACAATGATAAAACTTGCTCTAAAACTTGTCTGAAAAAACTATGAAACTCTTAAGAAATAGTGTGATGATTTGATTGTTAAGCTTAATCAAACTGAATTTATAGCAGCTTGTTCTTATTATAAAGAAAAGTTTAGCAACAGTATGGACTAACTAGTAGAACGCAACTTATCATATATAGAAAGAATGAGTTCTGTAGTGGAGAAGTTCAGTTACTTAAAAAGAATAGCTATGCAAAGACTATGAAATAAACGGGCTTAAAAGTGAGTTGAAAAAGTTAAGCAAAAAAAAGAAGGCATTAAATTTAAAAAAATTTAGAAATTGATAAAGCCTCAAAAGCCCCTAGACAGTTGTTAGAAAGTCAATAACTGACAAAAGTAAAAGGTTGGGATTATAGTGCAGTTCACCACCTCATCCTTTTAATCTATAATAACCTAAAAAGCTTGATCTGCTCTTATCTGGTCTTGATGAATTCAAAGAGCCTTAATTCAAAGGGTATGGTTCTAAGGATAGAAAGAAAGAGTCAAATGTTGTTTGTGATAAGAAATCAGATGATTCTAAGGAAAATTCTGATAACTCTTTGGTATAAAAGAATAAGTACAAAAAGACACAATAGCTTTGTTGAGTCTCACTTAATGTTGATAAAGAAAGCTCATTTTTCCTGTTGATAAAAAGGTAGATCTGTCAAACCTTAAAATCATGAAAAAATTAGTTAAAAAGTCGATAATGGGGGTGTATGCTGAGATGTATAGAATCACAATCTCTTATGGGAATAAAAGGAAATTGGAATGGACAAAATCCCAATCACTAGGAAGAGAGTTTGTGTGTTATAGACAAAAGCGTGGCTTTATTTTGTGGAGTTTTTTCAATCATGTACAGCTCCAGTGCAAATACCATCAAAGGTAAAGGATGGTAAAGTTGGGATTAATTATAACATAACAGGGTGAAACTACAACTATACTACCAAGAAGGACTCACCCTATATGCTTTAACAAGGAACAGGCATGGTTCCCAAGAGCAATTTTAATTGAAAACTGGCCTAGAAAACTTAATACAACAGCCAGGTACAGTTAAACTGTTCATGCCCAAATCTATAATTTTAGTGCTAAAAAAAAAAGAAAAGAAGCAAAAAGACCTAATGTCATGTTTTCCAAAAACAACACAATCACTATAAGAAACCACCGTTCAATCAAAACAACATTAACTAACAAAAGGTTTACCACATAAATTAATACTTGCCGAATGCACAAGCAGTTAATACTGATAGGGCTACAAGCAGTTATACTGCTAATGCTAGAAAACAGTTAATACTGCTAGGCCAAATTCGCAGTTGTTAATGCTGTTAGGGTTAATCAGGAAAATGCTGTAAAGGAAGGCCGCAGCAAATGTTGGAGTTTTGGAGACCTACCAAACCTAATGGTGCATCAATCACCTTGAAGAAACATAATCTAAAACAAAACATATAGAGATTAGACATCATTTTATAAGAGATTGCAATGCTAAAAGTTAATTCAAATGGTTAAAATTCATATTGATCATAATGTTACAGATCTTCTTATAAAAGGTTTTGATGCAAGAAGGTTTCAGTACTTGGTCTCAAGTATTGGAATGATTAATCCTTAAATGTCTACATCTCTTTATGTCTTTGTAAAAGTTTTGTAAAAGATTAGTACTGTTAGTCTTGTTAATTAGTACTGCTAATTATACTTAAGACTGCTTGTTAAAACTGTTGGTCATACTTAATACTGTCAAAAAGAAAATACTTTAGATTGTGTATTTTTTGCTATGGACTAACACTTGGAGGTAAAGCATATTGAATACCTGATGTTGAATGCTTCACCTCTGAAGAATTGGTTGAGGGAAAGTTAATGTTTTGAATAATAATTTTTAACTTTTATTCATGGGTTATGCATAAATATGAATTCTCACATGTCTATCTAGTCTTTTCTAGTGTGCTTGTGATGAATAGAGGCATGTTGTTGTATAATTATTGAAGACAGAGTTAATACTGTTAGACATCTGTTAATACTGCTAGGCAAAAAATTACTACTGCCAAGTAAAAGTTAGTACTGTTGGAATGACATGAGAGCCAAAGTTACAACTGCTGAGCAAATTCTTCTCCCTTTAAGCATTGTTTGAGGGGAGGCTACTAATGTCAATATACAGTCAAAGCATGGATGGAAGGATATGTTATATCAAAAGTGTGTTAAAAGAATTAAAAACATCTAGGCATGTAAAAAGAGGTCGAGACACCAAGATACCTCAGTCTAGTGGTCCCCCTATAAAGGTTGGTGATGAGGCTGTCCAAAAGGAGTTGGGTGACATAATGGAAAGGGCTGCCATAACTGCTTCTAGCTTAGAAGCAGAGCAGGACATTGGTAACATAAAATAAGACCCAATCCATGGCAACACTTAATGGATTAAGTTCTTAGGAAATTGGTTCAAGTAGTGGTCTCAGGTGCCAAGATACCATATTGGGGGATGTGGATGCTCAAACTAGGTTTGAGACTACATCTAAACAGTCCAATGATACACCTCTCTCAAGAGGTTACACACTTGGAAGTGGAGAGGACAGTATGAAACTATTGGAATTAATGAAACTGTGTACAAAACTGTCAAATATGTTGAATAAAAACAGAAAGAGTAATTTGGTGAGCCAAAAAAAATGAGAGATTAAGTGAGCTTAAAAATAGAAAGAGATATGTGTGAATAAAAACAGAAATGAGTGATTATGTGAGCAAAAAGAATTGAGAAATATTGTGAGCATAAAAATAGAAAGAGAGCTTGTGAGAAGAATCAATTGATGATAGAAGTCCTTTTTGGAAAGAAATTGAAGTTAGTGCTCGTAACTTAAAACTTAATGCTATTAGTCTTAAGTTATTGGGTTACTTACTACTGTTAGGCATAACATTGTGCTGTCAGTTTAAGTTAATGCTGCTAGGCCTAATTTAGTGCTGCCAGTTTAAGTTAATGCTGCTGAGGATGATTCTATAAATACTTCGATTTAGGGTTTCATTCGATTCTTTATTCGATTTCAATCATTCAAACACTCTCTAACCATAAACCCTAACTCAATTTCATATTTGATCATCAAAACACATCATAATGTCAACCCTAACTTTTGCTGATACTCATAACATAGTCGCATTCTTAGAGAAACCCACTGAAAGTGATGGATTTCATAAGATTATTGATTTTTTGAATGCTCATCATATTCGTTATGCATTGACTGTCAATCTTATAATCTACACATCTTGCATTCAATAGTTTTGGGCAACGACAAAGGCAAACACTGTCAATGGTGAACGTCAGTTACAAGCCCTAATTGATAAGAAGAAGGTGATCATTACGGAGTCAAGCATTATAAGTGATCTTCACTCGGAAGACGCGGGAGGTAATG
>BQNB010127237.1:0-19474 GCA_026074375.1 Tanacetum coccineum
CTGTAGTTATTATTTCAACCTATGTTCGATGAATACTTTGAAGTAACTAGAGTCGATGCACCAGTACCTTCGGCTACTGTTGTTAACGCTCATGTTGTTAACGCTCATGTTGTTCCACCAGGTACATCTGTGTCTACAACATTTGCTCAAGATGCACCGTCAACAAGTTTTTCACCGTCATCATCTGGAATACAACCTCCAGTCATTCAACATGATGTTGCAGTTGGACCCACTATCGAAGACACCCTAATTACTCAAGCTACCCTTAATCTCTCAAATAACCCTATTACTGGAGAACCTGGTTTTACACAGTCATCATCAGAGGATGTTAGCTTAGCTGAACCCAACCAAGTTACTCAACCACCAGATCATCTCAGAAAATGGTCCAAAGATCACCCTCTTGACAATATTGTTGGAAATCCCTCTCGTCCTGTATCTACCAGAAAACAGTTAGCTTCCGATGCTCTATGGTGCTGTTTCCATACTGAATTGTCAAAAGTCAAACCAAAGAATTTCAAAATGGGTCGTGACTAAAGATAGCTGGTTTGAAGCTATGCAAAATGAAATTCGCGAGTTTGATCATCTTAAAGTATGGGTTTTGGTACCAAAACTAAAAGGTGTAATGATCATTGCTCTCAAATGGATTTACAAAGTAAAGCTTGGTGAGTATGGTGATATTCTGAAAAAACAAAGCTCTGTTAGTAGCAAAGAGATATCGTCAAGAAGAGGGTATTGACTTTGAAGAATTGTTTGCACCCGTTGCACGGATAGAGGCCATCAGGATATTCATTGCCAATGCAGCAACCAAAAATATGATCATCTACCAGATATGTCAAACTGCTTTTTCCTGAATGTGATCTTCATAAGAAAGTCTTTGTCAGTCAAACCGAAGATTTAAGGACCCGTAAATCCTATACAATTAATCGCTGAAGAAGGCCTCCTTTACGGCTAAAGCAGGCACCAAGGGTGTGGTATGACACACTATCAAAGTTCCTAATGGCTAACAATTTCTTCAAGGGTGCCGTGGATCCAACGTTATTCACACGCAAATCAGGCAAACATATTCTACTAGTTTAAATATACGTAGATGACATCATTTTTGCCTCAACTGATCATAATGCGTGTAACATATTTTCCAAAGAGATGAGCTCCAAATTTCAAATGTCGATGATGGGACAAATGTCATTTTTCTTAGGACTACAAGTTTCTTAAAGTCCCGGAGGCATCTTTATTAACCAAGAAAAATATGCTCTCGAAATCTTAAAAATATGTAATGGATCTACAGACCTGTCGTTTTACAACCAATGGAGGATCGATTTAAACTGGATGAGGATCTCAAGGGATTCCAGATACCAAACTCGATTTAAGAGGAATGGTTGGCTTCCCTATGTACCATACTTATCCAGTAGAACCCTACCTTGTATTCGCTGTATGCATGAGTGTTAGATATCAGCTAAGCCTACAAAAAGCACCTTGAAGCAATCAAAAACGTGTCTTTCGGTACCTTAAAATGGACCATTAACATGGGTTCTTTGTATCGAAAGACAACAAGCCAAGTCACTAACAAGCTTATGCAGATTGCGATCTATGCGGGATGTTCACAGATCAGAAGAAGTACGTCGGGAGTGCTCAGTTTCCTTAGAGATATAATTGGTGACTGATCATCAAAGAAGCAAATAAGCACTGCAGATAACTACACAGAGGTTGAATACATTGCCATCTCTGGATGTTGTGCTCAAATCCTTTGGATGCGATCCTAGCTAAAAGACTACGGATTTGAATTCAATAAAATTCCTTTGTACTGTGATAACAAAAGTGCCACTGCTCTCTATGCTGTAACAATGTCCAACACTCTCGATCAAAGCACATCGACATACGTCACCATTTCATCCGAGAGCAAGTGGAAAATAGAGTGGTTGAACTCTACTTTGTGGAAACGAACTATCAACTTGTGGATATACTTACAAAGGCATTGCCAAGAGAACGGTTCGAATTTCTTCTACCACGACTTGGGATGAAGAGCATGACCCGTGAAACTCTCAAACGTCTTCAAGAAGGAGATGATGAGTAAACGAAGTGCCTTCGTGTATCCTATGTACATATTTTCGATTTAACAAAAAAAATAGACTTAGTAAATATTTTAAGTCATTTGTAATTACAAAATGGGTTGTAGTTACATCAGGCTGCAACCCGTTTTTCAATCTGGGGAATGCATGTCGTCTTAAAGACGGCTGTTCCTGACAACGGGTAATTAATTTTTCCCGTGCATGGATTACTTTACATCCATGCAAAAGATAAATACGTGTACGTGTCAGTGCATTTATTTACAAAAATAAGAGAAATCTTGTTGAATTAGAGTGGTTGAAAAGAATCAGATGTCATCAGTTTTTGAAAAGGTTTTTCTATCTCTCAAACAATGTTTACAGCTCTTTAATTAGAACAAAGGGACATTATTTGAGGGGGATAAAATATAAAAAGTTCCTTCAAAAAAGAAATCTAGGGATGAAAAAGAAAAGGTTATCATTAAAACGTTCATCATTGAAAGAGGAGTGTCTTAATTAATTTTAAGTCATTAGGAATTAAAGTGTTATTGGTATTAACTTTTAGGGGCTTAATGGAAAAATCTAGGACATAAGATCTAGCTATACACTTGTAGGGACTTATTTTGTCATTTATATATCTTAGTTAACCTTAGGTATAAGTGTGTAAAGGAAATAGAAAAGATAGTAAAGCTCAAGGACCATTCTTGCCAAGTCTGAAAATTTAACCCATTTACATATTTTGGTCAAACTGGTCAAACACACACACAAACACACACACACACACATAAACAACTCCATTCAAATTCTAATTTTTTTAATCTCATTTCAAGATCAATGGTACACTCCTATTCGTTCATTACCCATTTCTCATCTCATTTATAAAAGGAATTAGTTTAAAACTCGTTTTTGAGCTCTTAATCGAATAAAATCGTTTTTGAAACAATTTTTCATTTAGTTAACTAATTAATGAGATATGATGATTTTTAGAATTCGAATGAATCAAAAAGTGCTCTTAATGGTTAATTAATTAAGGGGTTTTGATCACTAGGGGGCGATTAAGAAGTGGTTTGAAACATTTTTTTGAAATCGTCGATCAAATGAGTGATGAAGGAGAGATTTTTTTTATGAATAGAAGCGAAATATGTTTGTGGTGTTAATGTTATGTGCTTATGTGGTTATTTCACTCTATGCCTATAAGATTCTCCAAGTGCCTTAATAATAATTATAGCTCTATCCATAGATTTGATTGTCATATGATGATTTTTTCGAGCATTTTTTGTCACATAAATCTTTGTGGTTATGGATTTTGAGATGCCTAGATTTGGGGGTATTGATGAAGCTTGCCTGGAATATTCATAGGGATTTAAGTTGTTAAATTCTAAGTTATGAATTTTTAGTTAAGCAAGCGAAACATGTATTGATAGAATGAAGCGAAACATGTATTGATAGAAATGAAGGGAAGAATTTTAAATCGAGGAAAAAGCAAACATTTTACATGTTTCAGCGGAACATGTTACATGTTTCAAGCAAACATGTTTACCTATTTTCAAGCGAAAACAGTTTGACATGTTTCAAGCGAAACTGTTTGACATGTTCCAAGCGAAACATGTATAACATGTTCCAAGCGAAACATGTATTTCATGTTTCAAGCGAAACATGTATACATGTTTCAAGCGAACCATGTATTTCATGTTTCCAGCGAAACATGTATTCATGTTCCAAGTGAAACATGTGTTGGAGCGAAATATGTAGGAGCAAAACATGACAGGTTCACTTCAGGCGAAATATGTCAATAATACAAAAAGAAACTCTGCCCAAATTTTCTAAAGTTTGTGTAATCTTTGCTTATTGTCCCATATTTTCTCATGTCCATGGTTTAAATGTGTGGTTATTTTGCCCTCAAGAGAATAGGAAGTCCCCCTAATCTCGAAACTAAATTGGTTCTTGTTAACTTCACAGTTCATAACATTGACTCATTGTTCTTAGATGACTCATTCTGAGAGTGTTATATCACTATCACGTCTGCATAAAACCTAACCATTGCATGTTTCTAAAATCAATAAGCTCATCAAGGATATCCAATGATATTCAGTAGAATATATATGTTGTATATGAAATGTATTGGTTGTTTCTTAAGCAGAATCATGAATCCTTAAGAGATAGAACAAGTCATTAGCTCCGTGATGAACTATGGTTTTTCCTTCTGCTTAAAGAGTCAACATAACACAATAAAATGTTAGACTGAAAACCACATAAAAAGCAAAAAGTAAGAAACCTTTCAAGTTTTTATGATGTGATCAAGAATTCTACATGCATCAAGGCATTCACCATTTCTGCGGATGTCCCTGAAATTCTCATGCAATAATTTTGATACACCATTACTAAGATCAAAGGCTCTGAGTCCTATGAGTTTCTTCTAGCCGACAAAAGGTGTGTGATAGATGCTGAAGTCTTTAGGAAGATACTTGATATATGTCCAAGAAAAGAAGGTGAAGACTTTACTGAAGTACAAAATGATGAAGACACTCTCACATTCCTCGTTGATCTTGGATACTCAAGACCACTTTACAAATATACAAATATGTTTGTGGACCACATGCATCAGCCTTTGAGGACTCTGGCAGCCTGCATCAACAAGTGTCTATCTGGAAAGATAGATAGCAATGACAAGTTGAGGAAGTCAAGAATTGATATTCTGTGGGGGCATGTTTTATAGAGAGAATGTTGATTATCCATCTTTGATTTGGGAAGACAATTGCTTTACCAAATTGATCCATGACGTAAAAGAGGATAAAAGTCAAGACGTGAAAATATGCCATATCCTCGATTCACAAAGGTTATCATTGATTACTTCTCTCCAAGCACAAATCTCTCAAGAAGCTCAAGTTTCAACACTTCACACAATCAAAGATGACCCGGTGTTGTGATTCACTCAAATTTGTCAAATGGGAGAGGAGTTCACAATATGGGGTTTCTTGCCATTCCGTCTACTATGGCTTAATAAAGAGATTATTCAATCAGAATCATACAGGTATGGTTCATCCTGTATTCATAACTGGTCCAAATACCTCCAAAAAGAGCAGAGGAAAGTTCGCAAGGGAAGAAGTCCCAGCGAAATCCCACTGAAGAAATCTGTTGAGTGTCTGAAGATCTGAACCAGAACCCTCTTATCATAAGGAAAAACTCGAGTAGGAGATTTAACTACGAATAAAGGCCACCAATGGTCAGTTGAATACAACATCGTAATCTAGAAACAAACATAGCTTTGGAATTAGGAAAATCTAGTCAGCTTAACTGAAGCTGAAGAAGAAGAAATGCACAAGACAGTTCATGCCACTCAGCATAGAATTGTCACAGAAACAGACCCCCACCCAGCGATAATCAGACGGACCGATATAGCTATATATGAAACAACCCAGAAACATAAAAGGTATTTCACCTCATACTCCCGGCATAACACATAGCCTCTGACTTAATTCACAGCACTTAAAGGAAATAAAGTATAAAGATAGGGAGACAGCCTGGTACTGTGCTCAGATTAAGGAACTGGTGGATACTAGGTGGTTCCCGGATGAGACCATTATTTGCAGAAGGCATAGATGACAATGAAGAAAGAGATCGATTCTGACTAAATTTATAAGTACCGGATTAAAGTGCGCAAAAAAGTTAATCACAGAGATGAAATGATCTGAAAATACTGCAACATTACCGAAAAAGACCTACTGAGCAACCTTTGACATCGTCAGCTTCTCTGTGCTTCTGATTATGGTACAATATTCTTAATCTATCTCATAACTAGGAGATTTTTAAGCAACCACCAGTTTTTGCAAGCAAACAAAAACCAATCCCAACATACCTTTACAACACCACCAATCCAACACAGAAGCTACAACAATCACGCACAGTCCATCCCATAAATCACACCATACATCCCCTTGCAGCTAAGAGTCAATGAAATTAAGCAAGATATGTCAGAAGTAAAGAATTTGATCAACTCCGCTGATGTTTTGGCTTCTATTCAATCCCAAGTTCCTCCAGTTGTTGATAAGTATCTAGGAACAAAACTTGATGATGCTCTCCTTAAGACTCTTGAAAGACACACTGCAGATTTAGTTAAGAAATACTTTGTGCTGTTTACTCCAGAGTCAAGCAAGAAGCAAGAATCTGAAAAGAGTCAAGAAGAGATTATCAGAATCAAAATGGAACAAGAAGAGAAGAAACAAGAGCTAACGTATACCATCAAGTCGACTGATCAAGCTGCACTTAAAGAATTTGATCTAAAGAGTGCTCTCTTCAAATTCCAAGCATAAGAACAAATCAGCCACAGAAATCCGCCAACTATAGATTAATCATGCTCTCATGGAGAAGCATTGATAGAGGATAAAAAGCCATGGCAAGAAGTTCTCAGACATGGTTAAAGACCATAAAAGAAAGCATGATGGTGATGATGATGATGACGATGATGATGAAGGCCCTTCAGCTGGATCAAACCAGGGCAAGTCAACAAAGAAGAGAAGAAAAAGAGAGTCTGAGTCTACTTAGAAGCCATCCACCACTAAAGAATCATCCAAGGGTAAAGATCCAAAGGTGGGTTCTAAAACTGGTAAGTCTGCACCAGCAAAGGATCCAGTTGAAGAGCCTACTGAAAAGGTGATTATGGATGAACTACCTACTGAGGACATGCCAATTTCTGATGAAGGGCATGTCTCAGATCCAGAGGACACTGATAACGCTCATATGCCAAAGATTCTGGATACAACAACATGGTTCAGACCAATACTTGAAGAAGAGAGACCTGCTTCTCCTGAACCAGAATGGGTCATTCCTCTAATTGACCTACCTCAAGCAGAAAATAACTGGGCAAATGCATTTGCCAAAGCACATCAAGATCCAGATGAAAACAAGCTTCATAACAAGATTGATGATATAGGCTCATTCATCAAATGGTATTGTAGAAGGATTGGAAAAGAAGACCTCAGTAAAGCCGATCTTGAAGGTCCAGCATTCATGATGGTGAAAGGTTTTCATGAGAACAACATTTCTCTTCAGTTTCAGATGGAAGAATGTCATAAGCTTCTCATAAATCCGATTGATTTGGTTAATCCTGAGGGTCATCGGATTGTTCCTAATATTAGCAATCCGTTACCCTTAGGAGGACCTCCAGGTCAGGTGACTATTCAACCACATTTCTTTTTCAACAAAGATCTGGAGTATCTTCTGACAGGAGACAAAGAACGAAACAGAGCTTTATCAATATCCAAGCTTAAAGCCGCTCTTTATCAAGACTTTGGACTTGAAGAATTAGTTCCGTCATTATGGATTGAAAGTGAGCAAGTATATGACATAAGTGCAGCTTATGGTATCACACACTGGTGGTTTAGCAGAAAGCAATTCTACATCAACAAACACAGTGAGCCCTCAGATCGTGATGCAGTCAGATCCCATATGCCGAATTCCAGTTTATAGTATCAAGACTTATGAAAGATACGGATACAACTACTTGAGAGAGATAGTTCTACGCCGAGCTGACTACAACGAGTACAAGATCTCAGAAAAGGATTTCAAAAGTCTTCATCCCAATGACTTTGAAGACTTGAACATCCTTCATATTCAAGGCAAGCTCGACCACCTACCAAAGCAGGACAAGGTTAATTTGCACAACGCGGTCAGTTTATGGACCAGAAACATTGTCATAAGGAAACGTGTCGAAGACTTGCAGCTGGGCATTGAGAGCTATCAAACTAAGCTTAATCTGGAACAACCTAATTGGGATGCATCTGATTTTCCTTTCAAAGAAGATTACACCATTGTCTTCAAACCAAGAGCAGTAATCTACAGAGACAGGGATGATAATAGGAGATGAAGAAATAGATAGTGCACAAGTTTAGCGATGGAACGTTGACAAGAATCAAAGAAAAGCTGGATTTCATGGTTAAAGATTTCAAGCTATTCAAGTTTAATAAGGGCATGGAGAATAGGAAATGGACTGAAGACGACAAAAGAAGGAGTGAAGACTTTATCGAGGTGATTGAGAGAAGACTAAAGATCAGGAGAATCTTCGAATCAGAAAGCTTTGTCGGTGGACGACTAAGAGATATTAACTACAGACTGATTAGCAGAACAGAGTGACATCGTCACTCCGACACTAAGGTCAATATTATCTTATTGTAAATAATTTATCTTTTACAGTATAAGTAAAAAAGTAGTATATCTTTTGATGATATATTGTAGGAATAATCTATTACCCTCAAACGATTTTAGGGGGAGCATTAAATGTTTTCATACACGACTTGTGAATAATTGGCATATTTTTCTCCAAATTTTTTTAAAATATTTAAATCAATTGATATCCAAAATGTCAAAGGGTTTAAAATTTTTGATATGGGGAGAAAATGTGATTAAAATATGTGAATAATAAAAATGTGAATAAAAGTCCCTCGTAGTGTTTACACCCGCCCCCCAAACGTGCTAAAACAAAGTTTGAATACAGATGCAAACATTTAGAGGGAGCGTTTCTGAAAAGTAAAAACAATCGAGGTACAAAACGCTTTGATATTTATATCATAAGTACCTTAATTGAATTTTTTAATTGGTTTTATGGAGAGGAGAACTGTACCAAAAGACTGACCATGCATTTTACATTATCGGAGATATAAGGTTGGTAAGGTTAGGTACAAGTTCCAATGATCCAGCCAGAACCGGAGGGATCTGCCCAAGGACAATCCACTAGTTAGAGTAGAAGTCCTTAGGTATGACATAAAAAAGGAGAAAAAGTGAGAATAAGGGAATAGTGCCGACTGATGTATGGAGCTAGTACTAGCAATAAATCCAAACAAGGTTCTAGTCATGAAGTCTCGGTAAGCACTGAAGGGGTTGAAGAATTAAAAAGAATAGTAAGGATAAAGGGTGTAAAGAAAGAAGCCCTCCATACACTTAGGCAGAAACCGGGTCAATACATATGCTGCCAGAATCACTAAGATGATTGCTGACATTGAAGACCGACATCATGGACCCAGTGATGCAATGCACAACCCTCCCTAGTAACTCAGAATCTCTCAAAGATTTCTGTTTTATTTTCTCACGAGACTAAACAAAGAACGAAATCTATTGACTTTCCTCTCACCCCGAGATAGTTGATATTGAAAAGGTGGCAGTCAGCTCTAGCCTCCGATCACTAAAACCAAAACGCACTATCGAGTCTAGAGCCAAGAGATCATCAATTCATCTCGTTAGGACAAATTGCCAATTCTCTTGTCTTTCACACACTGTGGAAACAAGTCTATCCTAAGAGTGCAACAAATTATTTTTTTAGGCAATTAAGTGCAAACTGTGACACTTAAAGAAATTAACTATTATTTCTTTGGGTACCATATACAAGACTAATGGAAAACAAATGCTTCATAACAAAGAACTCCCAAAGGATTGCTACAAAGCGTCAGTTGATAAATCTTTAGTGGATGCAGCATGTATACCGGATGTAGGAAATAACGGTTTCAAAATAGTTAAGGATGCAGTAGGTGGTTTTTTTGCATGGCCTTTGGATCCAAAGGTACATACATGTGTTTTATCAACCTACATATATATAATTCTTCATATTTAATTCAGCGTTTAATACACGCGGCTTTTGTTTCCTACAGGCAACACCACCAAGTACCATACAAATGATTGGTGAGAACAAAACTGCACCTAAATTACAATCTAAGCGCAAAAACGTTTACGTCTCTTATGATGCCATGCAAAAGCAAGCTAGGAAGAAGAGTCAAAAGTCTTAATTATTAAGAATTTTATTATGTACGACATTATAATTTTATATTTGGTTCAGTTATATACATTCCTATTTTATTGTACTTGAATTTGTTTTGATATATATTGATTTCTTAAATGTGACTAAAAGATGCATATGGTCACACTTATTAACACTTTTGGCCACTTTATGCTTAATTGTATGTGACTAAATACCCAAAAAAACATGCTTTGTGTGACTAAATATTACAAAAGGCCACACAAACATAAAATTCATGTGACCATTGGATGATCAATAGTCACACAAAATACACATTTAATAAACTTTAAACACCATATGGTCACACTTATTAACACTTTTGGTCACTTTATGCTTAATTTTATGTGACTAAATACCCAAAAAAGCATGCTTTGTGTGACTAAATATTACAAAAGGCCACACAAACATAAAATTCATGTGGTCATTCGATGAACAATAGTTACACAAAATACACATTTACTTCACTTTAAACACCATATGGTCACACTTATTAACACTTTTGGCCACTTTATACTTAGTTGTATATGACTAAATTCCCAAAAAAAACATGCTTTGTGTGACTAAATATTACAAAAGGCCACACAAACATAAAATTCATGTGACCATCGGATGATCAATAATCACATAAAATACACATTTCTTCACTTTAAACAGCACGTGGTCACACTTATTAACACTTTTGGTCACTTTATGCTTAATTGTATGTGACTAAATACAAAAAAAACATGTTTGTGTGACTAAATATTACAAAAGGCCACACAAACATAAAATTTATGTGGTTATTAGATGATCAATAGTCACACAAAATATATATTTTTTCACTTTAAACAGCATATGGTCACACTTATTAACACTTTTGGCCACTTTATGCTTAATTTTTTTTGAATGACAAATTATATTAAAAACCTTGCAAGATGCTAGAGGATTACAAGGATAAGGATCTAGGACATTTCAACCAAGAGATCCAATCAAATTTGTTTTTACATCTACTAGAACACCATTTAAAGGATAAAAGAACAATATCATCAAAAATAAGATCTAAGCGGGGAAGAGAAGTACCAAACAAAACCTCATTACGGAATTTCCAAATCGCCCACTACATAACATAGAAAACACCTTCCAACACTTCTTTAAGACCTTTAGAAAGCCTAATAGAGATAAACAAAGAAAGCCAATCATCATACGAATTAAGATCAGGGGTTTGTAAATCCCACCAACGAGCGAATTTACGCAAAAGAAGACGAGCCATGTTGCACGCAAAGAGAAGATGAGAACCTGACTCTCCGGCGGAGCTACAAATAGGGTAAATAATAGATGGAATATCTATCCCACGAAGAGATAAATTTAACCTTGTAAGAAGCTTGTCTAAACACACTTTCCATGCGAAAACATTAATCTTTATCGAAACAACTTTCACCCATCTAGTAGGAGAGCCTACAATAGGTAATAAGGTATCATCAATATAAGAACGAGCCGACTTAACCGAGAACTCACCCGAAGAGTCTAGTAACCATATCCATCTGTCATTTGAATTTGCAAGAGTGACCGACGCGAGCTTATTAGAGAGAAGCAAGAGCTGCTCTTCCTCAATACCTCCACGAGGCTCTCTTCGAAAAGAATCTGTCAATGAACCTTCGCTAAGTTTAACAGCTACCGACACCTGTTTATTACATTCCAACGCATACAACCTTGGGAACACCTGAAGTAACGACATATCATAAAGCCAAGGATCCCCTCAAAAAGAAGTATGGATACCATTACCAACTTTCTTCTTCACGTGGGACAGCAAGTTAGTACCTTTAAGAGACAAATTTCCAATTTCACGAATGATAGTGCACCAAGGGGAAGAACGAGAAACTGAACCTGGATTATCAAGAGAGCCGCGATCGCCATATATAGCTTTAATAAAACGAGACCATAAGGACGTGTCATGAGAAATGAACCTCCAAATCCATTTGAATAAAAGCGCTCGGTTAATAGCAAAAAAACTAGAGACTCCAAGACCTCCTTTTTTCTTCGAAGCCAAAATTTTCTACCAACCAATCATAGAGAGTTTCTTCTCATTATTATCCTGACCATAGAAAAACCTCCTACGAATAACTTCCATTCTATTTAGAACACCCTTAGGAACCTTATATATCGACATATGGTAAAGTGGTAAGGAGGTTAAAACTGATTTAACTAAGGTAAGCCGTCCACCAATAGAAAGCCCATGATTGGCATGGATTCACGCACTCTGACCTCGTACTGACACACGCCTACCTCGTACTGACACACGCCAGATGCCACGTGTCACGCTCTGATTGGCCAGCCGCCACCTAGAACAGTACCTCGTACCTCGGACTGACACCTCTGCCTGCCACCTCGTACCTCGTACTGACATGTCAGTCTGCACCTCGTACTTGCCTGCAATCTGACATTCAATCATTAGAATGCCACGTGTCACCACCAGAGTGGTGCCACGTGGCGTAAGTACTGTTCCGTCACCGTCCGGTCAGCCGCCGCCGGACGACCGGTCAACGGTGGTCAACGGCGGCAGTCAACGGTGGTCAACGGCGGTCAACGCCGCCGGACCACCGCCCAACGGCGGCGGTCAACGACGGTCAACGGTGGCGAACCACCGTTGACCACCGCCGGACCACCGCGGGACCACCGGTCAACGTGGTTAACCGGCGGGTCATGGCAAGGTCGGAAGGGGTATTTAGGCCGGTCAAAGTCTGGTCTTGGCTGGGTCTGGATCCGCCACGTGGCATGCCACGTGGTGCCACGTGTCAGCTGACGTGGCGTGGAGGGGATTATATCCCTCCTACATGAATCGAACCCTCGACCTCTTGGTTTGAGTCTCAAAGGAAACCACAAGACCAATTGCGGTAGGCAGTGGGCTTGTTATATATATACATAATATATTTTACGTTTATCCTTATGTGGCCAAGTTATTGTATACAAGCAATAAAGGTTCAAACAGGACAAAAAAGGATCAAAATAAAAAGGGATTCAAATATGAAATTCCGTACTGATGGACCTCGTAATTTCGTGCTCTTTCCAATGGTGTGATCGAGGAAAATTAATGACTTCGTTTCGACCTCGATAAACATGAAAACGTCATCGAAAGTCACCCGAAAATTATCGTTTTTGCTTTGTTTTCAATCCTTTGTACCTGTAAGACACAAAAACACAATACAAACATATTGTAACACATTTATCCATATATTAGGTTATATTCCCATTTTATTAGCATTTTACGGGGTACACATGATTGTTTTATAAGCACAATCAGGACGTTTCCTGTCCTTCATGAGGGAACAATATATACTCGTGACGTCAAAATTTGTTAAAATGGGTTGAAGCGAAAGCGCCCCCACCAATGACCCGCCCGAGTTGTTTATAATTTTAAAATCTCTTCTTCGCCCGAAATGTTAACCCCTCTTTCTATCAGTAGTAAAACGTATTTACCACCCATTTTCTCAACGGTACACCCACAAACCAGTGGGCAGTTGAGGTTTTCAAATCGTGTTTTGAAACGCATTCTAGAAAAGGACCGTATGCGAACACCGTGCTTCGTGTCCGACAGTGAAATTACGCCTTGTGGGCCTTCCTACGCGCATTTAAGACCCCATCGGAGTGCACTCCAACAAAGTTGGTATAACGGAAAGGCTTTTCATCTACTACAGAGCTCGAGCATATGGCCTATTGGCCCTTAAAGCATTGCAACTAGACCTTGTGACCGTGGCGATTCAGCCGGGGGGGTGGGAACGTGGGGGGGGGGGGGGGGGGGGGGGGGGGGGGGGGGGGGGGGGGGGGGAAGGGCACAACACAACCCGAAATTCAAATGAATATAATTAAATGAACTTCGTGATCAAGCCTATGAGAACTCTTTGATCTACAAAGAGAAACAAAGAGGATCCATGACTCCAAGATCAAGAACCGCATTTTTAACGTTGGTGATCGAGTCCTCCTCTTTAATTCCATATTAAAGATTTTATCGGGCAAGCTTAAGACCCGCTGGACTGGACCATTCACCGTTACCCAAGTATTTACTTATGGCACCGTCGAGTTATCTCAAACCGACGGGCCAAACTTCAAGGTGAATGGTCATCGACTTAAACACTACTTTGGAGGGGACATACCACCCGTGGTTGTCCCAAATCTCTAAACCTTCCCCATGGACAACTAAATTCAGGGACGGGTCAAGCTAAGTGACCTTAAACAAGCGCTTCGTGGGTGGCAACCCATGCTTATCCTAATATAATTATGGTAGTAGTAATGAATAAGTGTGTTGTGAGGAGGTTCGCCTCTTCCTTTCTCGTGTGCTTTGTGTTTTGTGTTGTATGTCCAGGATTGGCCCGGATTTTGAAGCCTCTCGTGCTTGTAGTTTTGTCCTTCGTTCACTCGAGCTTCAATCCTCAGCTTCATTATTAGAATTCAATATCTAATCTTATCGACTAACGTTTATCTTTGTGCACACTTAATAAATGGCTTTACATTTAAATAGAGACCCTTCTTAAAACATTAAGGATAATGTTTAGTTCTAGTATGGGGGGGGGGGTCTATCGATTTGATTGTGCATGCAGCCGTTGTTTTCACGTAATCCTGTTTTACCACCAAAATACCAAAAAAATGAAAAAATTTAAAAAATTTCAAACACAAAATAAGTGTTTTGTCATAATTTTGACTTTCCTGCTGAGTAGAATAAGAATAAATTTTGACTCGATCGAGCGTGTTGAGCTCTTAGCTTTGTCCCTTAACCGTTATAAACTTTAGCCTAACATTTTTTTTTCGCGGATCTATTTTATACACTTGACAAATCCTTTTTACTCATCATGTGAACTTTCGTTTCTCCTTCGGGAGTGAAGACACCATATTTGACCCCGGCATCTTCGCTTTTCATTTTTCTTCTCAAGAACCGGTGGCAGTTAAATGTTTAATTCCACTTGTTTCATCCCCAAGGACGAATGAATTCGGGGATCGAGTCAAGCTATGTGACTCGGTTACCAATAACAAAGCGCTTCGTGAGAGGCACCCCATGCTTATCCATCTTTCTTCTTTCTTACTTCTAATGTGAGTGAGGGAGGTCTTGTATTTATAGGCTTGAGTGAAGCTTCCAGGCCTTCTTCACACGCTCCTCTTAGCTTTGATCATCACCCTTCATTTATTGCCAATCATTGGATATCCTCTTGTTGCCGTTAGATCAAAATGTGATCACACGGATTGCCAGCGTGGCAATCCTTGTGTCAGAGGCTTTGTGCTTCTTTTGGCTTGATTTTAGTGCAAAATTCCCATCAAGGCGTGTTTGTTTGGATACATACGTGGCATTCCCTTGTTAAAACTTGACCAACAAGGAGCTTTGGATGACTTTTTGATGCTGAGCTGGGGCTTGGTGTTTAGAATCATTTTGTAACACCCTCAAATCTGAGTATGCAGCGGAATGTTGAATATCCGAAGGCGTTACATTATGGGTCAATAGCACAAGATCAGAGAACGACTACTAAACGTGTCATTTGAAAAAGATACATTGGATTAACAAAATACTTGTTTGTTACATAAGCTCATGGCTTCAAATGGTTCAACAAAATAGATAAAGATTTCGGTTTATAACAATTGTCCCCAAAGTGTAATAAGACCCCAAATCTTAAGTGTTGACTCTTCAATTATTGACTCCCAATGTATCATCGCACCTCGTGCCTTATTGACCTGAAAAACATGCTTAAAACGTCAACATAAAGTTGGTGAATTCATAGGTTTATGTAAATCAATAGTAGGACCGCAAGATTTTTCAAGTGTATGATTAAGCAACAGATGCAAACATCATAAAAGTAATTACGTTTCCTAAGCTCATGACACCGAAGCTAGACATGTATGAATGCAAATATAAATTTGCCAACAAGTGTCCGTGAATGATGTGCTAACCCTGCAACATCCCAAGTTCGACATGGTATGCGTTCGTTCCCGGTGATAGCTAATCACCCGAACGGGGATCGTCAATCCCTAATAGATCTATCCATAACATTCGCGCCCGCACAATGTAATTCCCAATCACATCTATGCAATTAACAGTTCATGATCATGGACATAAAAGGGTTATGGTAACTTAGGCAAACACGTAATCATGGCATAAAATGTACACTTGCGTCCAGTTTGTAAAACAAAGCATGTTATCACCACCAAGGATGTAAATCATTAAATAATATTACAGCATGGAGCTATTGAACTCACCTTAGCCGGTAGTTACTCTGAATGATAACAATTATCCAGGTAAGCACGAATCACACCGTTAAGTAAGTGTGTTTTTTATTCCTAAGTAAAGTAACGGTCAAGTCTTAGTTTACACATTTAAACTAACGACTCATTGTATAAACTAAATCCCATTTTATATATATATACCGTTATCACTTGTGTGGTGACACACAAGATCATTGTATTTATAGTTTCGATGGTCTTCGAGAAACGTGAAAAACATTATTAATAAATATACTTTATTTATTAGTTTGTTATTAAATCGTTCGTTGTCCGAATACCTTATCGTTCGACCGACGTGTTAAAGGTTTCACTTTTGTTTTACAACGTACCCGTGGGCTTTTAGTTGTTACCGTTTAGTCCTTGGGTTTATAAAGAAATAACAACATACTTTTTAAAACCTTCTCGTGCGAAAAGTCATAATTTGTCCTTTTAATTTACGAAATTTACAACTTCGTCCTTGAAAGGTTTTATAGTTTACGAAAAGTGATGAGTTTTTAATCTACTCTTTTCTTTTAAATTACAATACATTCCCTGGAGTTCTAGAATACAAGGTATGACACTTAAGTCCCCTTAGGATTCGGCATTTACGGTTATAGTCCCCGGCTTTGCAAAAATTTCCATTTTACTCCGAATCTAACCCAACAAGTGGCGTTTGTCTTTATTAAGCTCGTTTAACTTCTTTACAAAGAGTTTTCGGAGGAAAAAATAAAGCCATCGAGCTTATTTTGTCTAACGGGCCTATTGTGCCCGTTAAGGTCCGTTTGGCTTATTAAAAAGCCCGTATAGATTTAATAATCTAGATGCCCCACAATAAGTTCGCGTGAGTTGTTTTAGCTAATAATAAGCTACGTCGAGCTTATTGTAAGCTTATTAAAGCTTATGTGGTGCTTACGGGCCCCAATAGCAACCCGGATAAAACTAAATGGTTTCTTTTTTAGGCCCCCCCCAAAATTTATTTTTTTAGGCTTATTTCTCATTTGTTTCAACTTAGCTTTTTCTGTCCCGTGTTTAGCTTATTTAAAATAAGCTAATAAGCTTGTATGAGTTGGGCCGGTTTGGCCGGTTGAGTGCCGAATAAGGTCGGGTAAGGTTTGAAAGTTTTTCGTTGGGTCCATTAGGGTCCGTTAAGTAAGATATATGTCTAATAAAGCACTTGGAAGTCGGGTGTGCTTATATAGCATTATCCGATAAGCTAATAAGCACACAGAAGAAGGGGTTTTGGGCCTATTGGGCTCGATAGTGACCCGGTAAGGTTCTAGGGGTCGGGGCTCGGCCCATTGGCATTATTTGGGTTTGTTAAGCCGATTAAGCCCTCATAAGGTCACCAATAATGCTACTCAGTCTGTATTGTGAGCTTATTTGCTTGTTAGGGCTCGTAAATGGGCTAGGAGGCCCATTAAGGGTCCGTTTGGTCTTAAAAGAAATACGAAAGGTTCACTCCCTTTAAGGATATATGTACCCTTAATATCACGAACAAAGCAAGTATGCTTTCTGAAGGCCACTTCAAGATCAGAATCACAAAATTGCCCTACAGAGAATAGATTATGTCCAAGTCCCTCCACGTAGTATACTCTTGAGATCACACTGTCACCCATAACATAAGTGATCATTCCTGAATCTGACTGACCCGATGAACTTTTCCACAAAATGTTTACTAATGTCGTATACATGTTCCCACACCATCTCGTTATGATTATAACAAAAGTTTACGTGTAGTTACTTATGCATGGCACCACACGACTTGCATCATTCGATGTTTATACAAAATAAACGAATTGTTCGACATATAAATGAAACATACGCGACATGTGTAGCTAGTCATATATTAAGTCGACATAAGTAGAATCATTTAGACTTACAAGGGTCCTATAGCAACTTATGACGTGCGAGATGAACACCCCGACACCCAAACGTGTCTATAACTTCAAAGTTATTGATACCCAAGCTTCCTAGTCTCGTATACACTCTTAACACCCTTATACGTGATCTTAAGGGTTTCCTTAAATCCTTAGTGACCAATGTGGGTCGAGTATGGCTCGTTTTTCTTGTAACCCGATGGTATGGAGGGAAAACAAAAAGGTTCTTGGCTTGAGAGAGTTTAAGGGTTTGTGAAAATGTATTATGTGAGTTAGGGAGTGATATTTATAGGCAAGTGAGCTTAGTTAGCTTTCCTAGTCCACACCCAAACCGATTTGTGCCCTAGGGGGCGGTTTTGAGAATTTCTAGTTGGTTACTCATGGTTTTAGGCTAAACCACTTAAGTACAAGTATTAATGAGAGGGTTTGTACAAGATCCTTGCTTAGCTAGCAAATCTTATGTCTTGGTGTTCTTTTCTTGATAGATCGCGGCACAAAGAGAGCAAGAGAAGCAAAGTGGTTATTATCCATTGTGTCAAGTATCATTAGGGGACCATTAGGACACAACTTAATTGCCTAGAACATGTACATGTACTTTTAAGATTTATTAGGGAGATTTGCTAGTAATTAAATCACCAAGGACGATTTTTATGCAAGTCTACTTGCCCAATTTCGGTCACCAAGTGATATAAACACAAGACTTGATTAAGTTTTGTGTTTAGGCTTTTAAAGTGGGTATTGGTTTGAGTCTAGGTATGTCTAGGTATTTCCGGGGTGCGTCCAAATGTATTTTATCGCGAAACGTAACCCTTTTACGTGACCAATAAAAATAAAATACGCAAAGTACATAATTATTCTCAAAATAATTATTCCTTACTTGGTTGATGTAAACCTTAATTTATTTGGTGACCGTTTACATTCATTGATTATTTCTAGTCTACGCGGTTTAGCTTAAAAGTAAACATTAAAAGTAAACGCGTATCGAACTAAAATAAATAGTGATCATTAATATAGTCGTACAATGACACGAAAATGAGAAATGTTACAGTCTCCACCCGTTAAAAGAGCTTTGTCCTCAAAGCTTAAGACCTTGTAGTAGATGACGAAGCCCGGTTTGTGAAGAGTTGTGGGTATTTTTGTTTGAACGAATCCTCACGTTCCCAGGTGAACTCAGGGCCCCGCCTAGAGTTCCAGTGAACCTTAACCAGTGGTATCTGGCTCCGCTTCAATTATTTGATCTCCCATTTCATGATTTCAACGGGCTCTTCCACAAACTGGAGCTTATCGTCAACATGAATTCATTCTAACGGCATAACTAATGGTTCATCGGCATAACATTTCTTCAGGTTTGATACATGGAAAGTGTGGTGAACTCTACTCAACTCTTGAGGAAGTTTGATTCGCGTTTATGTATACACTTATATAGCAACCCTAATACAGATCCTAACCGAATGCCCTTGACCAAGGCAAGAGGTCAGATTCCACAAAAGGATAAAATACACAAGATAGAATCAATTATAAAAAGATTCTGGAAGAGATATTCCCGGGTCGTATGT
>BQNB010127238.1:0-19473 GCA_026074375.1 Tanacetum coccineum
TGCCCAACCAAGATACGGGTCGAACAACACCCAATGCCTGATCATTATTTAATTTCATTAATGTCAAAAGGACTAATTTTATGCACTTTAATATCAACAGGCAGACATCAAAACACCTCAATGCAAAAGCCTCATCATAAAATCCATTTCGTTTATTCAGATCACTCATTTCACTTCAATCGATTACTTTCTTTCTTGGGTCATATCTTTTCACGGTAAGTTAATAAAGATATTTCATAAAAAAGGACTTAGCTGCAGCATGGCTGCAAATAGATGATCGTGCCACCATACCAAATCACACGCGAGTGATGCCTCGCCAAAACATGGAAAATAATGAAACCCGCCATGGCTGCAAACACAATCTATGAATGTTTCAATAGCTACCATCGTACAAAGCTGAATCTGATCTGCGGTGGCTAACCACTCTAGGCAGTTGTTTGAGAATAACGAAAGCAACGCAACTTGTCAGTTTCGTAAATCTCAAATAACTACCTATAGTGATTAAATTCCCCATATATTACAAATGTTGCCTGCAAGTGTGCTTTCATATTTTAAATCAGAATATGGCTCCTACGCTAACTACTCTAGGCGGTTATTCGAGAACAATGAAAGCGACACAACGTGTCAGTTTAGAAAATCTCGAATAATTGCCTAGAGTGTTTGAAACTAAAAATGATTTCCTGTATTTAAACACACACGATAATGCCTCACATTTGAGAGATCATTCCCGTATCCAACTCAGCAGTCAACATGCAAACAGACATAATTTGAATCGTGAAATCGATGTTGTTGACTTTCGACATGGACACAAAGGTGTTCAATTGAAAGAACACAAATAAGACGAAGGCTCAGGTAAGCAAGCAAAGAATAACATACAATTCAATACCTGTGGCTGCAAGCATTCCAAGCTACCATGCCCACATATAACATATCAAAAGTGTGTGCATACTTGTATGAATTTATCATTACCCGTCTGGTAAAAAACATTTGGTGTCACTGCAAGAATCAATGTTTTGTCAAGATATGGTTACTAAGCGGATATGAAACATCTATAAGACCAGCTGATGTATCACCAATGGTACACGTGTGTATATACGAAAAGCATAAGTGACACACCAGCTGGCCTTAGAGACGGTCCATGAATGTATTCTATTTCCAGCAAATTTCATATTGCGTTTAGGAATTTTGCAACACATAGCCAAGTTAAGATACAGGTCGTTTTCAACCGCCAAATAATCAAAAGGGTAGCAAAGCCTTAGTAAACCAAATCTAACCCGCAATGGCTGCAAACACAATTAAGTGATTCCCCGCCAAGATACGTGTTAATGAGTCATATATTCTTTCGCTTACAACCATTTCATTCATTCAGATCTCTTTTCCACTTCACTGCCTATGTGTCTTTCCTGCTTCATCTACCTTACATAACACAACATGGCTGCAAGCACGGTGTCGTGCTGCCATGCCAAGATCTGAGCTAATTATAACTGGATCAGAGGAGAACGATGAAGAGGGAAGTGACTTTAACATAGCGTGATGCATAACCAAATACCGCCCTCTAATATATAGTTATAACAACTACCACAATAGTTTTTCCTTGGTTCACCACCATGGCTGCAAATGCTATAGCGCCACATAAATAAAACCCGTCATGGCTGCAAACACAAACTAGTGATGCCCCATCAAGATACATGTCAATTTCAGCAACCACAAAAAAATCAAACCCAACATGGCTGCAAACACAACAAGTGATGCCCCCAAGACACGGGTCTATTTCAACTACTACAATGTAAGAATAACGGCCAATACAGAAACAGTTTGGCTCAGACATGCGACTGCTAAAATCTATAAAGCCGTATCAAATACAGCATGGCTGCAAGCATGGTGCCATGCTGCCTCGCCAAAGGTCTGAGTTAACAACAACATTGGCGTTCCAGCAACCTATTGTGATTGCATATACGCAAATGTACAAACGTAGTAAAACCATCATCGCCAACAATAGAACCCGAAGTTGTTCGAACACAATTAAGTGATGCCCCGCCATAGTAAAACCCGCCATGGTTTCAAACACAATTTAATAACCATACCCGACAGGGCGGCAAGCACAATCAAGTGATGCCCCGCCAAGATAGCATGGCTGCAAACACATTCGAGTGATGCCCTTCCGAAACACGAGTAATAACGTAACACACCATAGCTACAAACACAATCTAGGAATGCCTCGCCAAGATACCGGTCAATTAGAACCATCACAATGAAAAGCCTACACTAAGATTTAAATAAGCTGGTAAGCAAACAACAATAACAACACAACATAACATCATGTTGAACAAGCCCCAAAAATCAAACCCGATTAAACTTACATGTAAATATAGCATCATGTTTAAAAAACCCCAAAAGCAAGCCCAATCAAAATTGCATACAATTCACAATAACATCATGTTAAAAAATCCCAAAATCAAACCCAATCAAAGTTCCATTTCAATTAAAAAGAATATAACATAATGCTTAGAAACCCTAACAATCAAACCCGATCAAAATTGCATGTAAATATAACATCACCTTAAAAACCCAAATCAAACCCGATCTTAATTGCATGTAAAAAATAACAGAACTCACCGACAACATCCGATCATATAACATCCGAAAAGATGCAAAACACCAAAACCACAATAAACTGCACACCACATATAACTCGATCAACATCAGATGAAAGAAAATGAAGTGAAAAGTGATCTGCATGAATGAAATGGTTGTAGGTGAAAGAAGATATGACCCAAGAAAGAAAGTGGAAGCGTGAAGCGAGAAAGAGATCTGGATTTATGAAATGGTTTGTAAGTAGAAGAAGATATGACTCAAGAAAGAAAGTGAGCGCGTGAAGTGGGAGGAGTGAGATACTAATATAAGCAATTAATGTTTACCGGGAGTGGTAAGGGGTGAAATACCACCTTTTAATATATATAGTTACTAGCCTCAAGGCCTGCCCAATGGGCGGCTAGCTTTAAGAACTGTTAAAAATATAAAAGTAGTCAAAAGGCTTGATAGAAATATAAAGACAAAAGCTTGATATAGCCACCACCACACCATAAATATAAACGTTGTATGCTTTCTGCTGAATTCTGTGATCTTTATTGAAAAGGTGTACAAAGAATGAGAAGGTTTATAACCTTCGTAATTGTTTCCAGCGGCACTACTCAATGTGCTTTTTTCCATAGAAAATTTATTCTGAGTATCTGTAGATGATGAAATGTAAAAGAGTATTTAGACTTAACGTCTAAATATAAGGCCTAAATTAGAGTAACAGATGCAGATTATTTCTTGTTTCCTAAATTAAAGAAACACATGCGAAGTCCTAAACATGATGACATTGTAAAATACAGGTTAACCTATGACACTTGCCATTTGAATAAAATGTCTAAGTTAAAGAAATAACAACGATTTTCTATTTGTTTATTACGAACGGCTCTTCGCCTGTTCTAAAAGTGAACGAGGATGATATAGTTGGAGATTGCAACTTATTTATATAATCAGTCAAGGAATTCAAACTATCCACACCAAAGTTAAGACAGAAAAAATAAAAAATTCATCTTTTTTTCATAAGCAATTCTTCCATCGATGTCTAGAGTATGATGCTTGGAATAACAAACAGCTGAGAAATGTGTCATTTTGGCCAGATGCAATACCATTATTAAATGAACCGCATTAATTTTGTTTATAATCTGATTAAACATAAGAGAATAACAAACCAAATATAAAGAAAAACCAACTCTTTTACAGCCTCAATATGGTCCTTAGACCCATCTATTTGTAAAGTCCATTTGTTCGTATATCACCACGGATCAAGTGTAGTGGCATCACATGTAGATACCTGCAAATAGGTACAATCCTTTAAGCTAAACTCATTTTAATTGTAAACTTGATAATGAACTAAAACATTTTCAAAAACGATATGGAAGATACATCAATTAAATAGTATCGGCCAATATGCTTATCAATGCATTTGTCCCCAAAACAATCAGGATCATTGTATAAAAAAACTTTCATGAAAGTAAAGTAAAGCTGATATAATTTGACAAACCTGAATGCACACCGGTACAGCTTTATCCAATGGTAAAATAAAAATCTTGGATTTACATTATAAATTCGTTTTCTAATTATTGCAACTTGTAATCTTGATAATCAATTCTAGTGTTTGGAAATTCAAATGGTATAGTTTAGAGTCAGTGCACCAAATATGACTAATTTAAAATTTGAGAAACGGTCACTTTTACTTCGTAAGCAATTTCATTGAGCATTCTCAAACAATCTTTATAAGCTACACTTTCATGGGTACTTTATTAGTATTTTTTTATAAGTAATATCACTTTAAGAATGCACTGGTATAGTAGAACTAACATGAGCTATGAATAGGAGATGTGATTTACTTACCAGTTTTTTACTTGCTATATAAACCGGAATCAATTTGCCCTTATTTCTGGCTTCCCAAGGTTCAATTCACCAGATACTCATTTTTTGTTCTTCGTAAAAAACCTGTCAAATTGACAATTTATCAATACATAACAAATGAGTGATATTAATCTCAAAACAGATGAGTGCATTCATTTTTTAGTTTATAGAAAAACTATCAAAATAAAATATTACTTTTACTAATGCAAAGATACATGATGGTACAGTGAGGACTACACCTTATATTAACATTTAAAAAACAGAATTTCTTAATCAGGTTATGCGGTTTAACCCGTATCCGTAACCGACCCCAATAAGAGTTTGGCTTAATCGGGTTAACCCAAATAACCCGATTAAGATTTTATAACCCAACCCAAATAAGCTTATGTAGGTACGGGTAAGGTCGGATTTTGTGATTACAGGCCTTTTAGAAAGCCTTGGTTTTGAGAGAAAATGCAAGGTTATAAACAACACTTAAAACCTAATGATGCAAACAAAAAAGTAAAAGAATTTGACCATTTAACATACTTATTTATAAATGTCAAGTTCCATTAATTTATTTCCCTATAAAATGGACCATGACATCTGCAAGTTACCTTCATAACATCTACCAAAACTGTTACCCATTGACCCATGTTGCTCTAATAAAGTGTGGTAGCAATCGTGAAGGTGCTTGAATAAAAAGTTGTAACCTGTCAAAGTCCAAAATCTGAATCATTTCTTAAACACTCAACTCCAAAGAGCAGACACACACAAACTTGATTTTGCTCAGTATGATATCAACTTTATTTCAATGCCACTACAAAAGTGTCAATCTAATACTTATATTTCAACTCTTGAATAGTTGGGTTCGGAAGCACAATATGTTTATCTGAAAGATTAATACAGGTTACATTGACATGTCAAATACTCCAGTAATAAACTTTTCCAAACATTCATGACTTGCAAGTACTCGTATTTCGCGCTATTCCTGATGTAATACTCAAAAGCACGTCTTTATGGGATATTAATTTGAGATTTTTGATGTGTGCTTAAACACACATCCTTTTTACCTCGGAAAACACTATTAATCGAACTAAAAATACTAAAATATGCTGAATTATATCGCAAATATGTTTGTTTGGTATTTTTATGTCTTGCAGGTAAAAATGATTGAAAATAATGCAAAAATAGGTATTTACGGATTGTTTCGATCAAGAGTGCTCAATAATCAAGATCAAGACAAAGTCGTGAAAATTCCCCGAGCATGCCATTGGAAAGAGCGCGAGAAAACGAGTTCAACGGTGCCCTCGGATCTTATTGGGTCAGCCCGTAACCCATTTTATGGGTCGGGCTAGCCCAAGCTAGCATAAACCCATTTAAAGCCCAACATGGAATTAATAAAATTTGTTATAAAGATTGAAGGGTGACATCACGCTGACATCAGCATCACATTCATGCTAATTAAATTAAAATATTATCACGTGACCAAGCACTAGCGAAGGAAGGGCCAGTTACGATTCGACACGTGGCAGGGTAAAGTTAAATAATATCTCAATTCATTTCAAGAAATCAAACGAATGAAAAGATGTGTAGTATTTAAGCAGTGTTGTATGGCCACGTATCGCGAGCTCAACGGCTGGATCCAATGATTTTCGTCTGACGGTCCGAGGAAGCACACACGAGGGCCAATGATTGGCTAAATAACAATGCAACGAGTGGGTCCGAATTTACACTCTTGCCCCTTCTCACCTTATAAAATGACACACGCTCCCTTCATTTGGAGGCAATTAGGATTTTAGTTTTTTTAGTTTTCTTTAGTTCTTAGTTTAGCTTCTTTTCAATGTTTTAGCTTATTGTGTTTCTTTGAGCTTATTGTAAAAGCTGTTATCAGCTTATTCGAATTTTGTAAGTGCTTATTATTTGAGAAATGAAAGTTTATTTTTAGCTTATTTTGTTTCTTTTTATATATTCAAAAAGCTTATTATCCAATAAGCTACTTTTGATAGCTTATTTTCTCAGCTTTTTCTTTCAAAACTTCTTAAAAGCTTGTAGATCTAATCCCTTAAGCTCTTATAAGCTTGTTCGATCGACTGGATGCAGTCTCGAAAATAGTCTAAAAAGAGTAATACCCGTTACAGTGACATGTCCAATACTCCAGTAATAAACTTTTCAAACATTCAGGAGATGACTTGCAAGTACTCGTAATTCGCGCCTATATACCTTATGTAATATAGTGACGTGAAATTGTGAGTTTCCCATTAAATTCGACAGAGTCTCTTAGTTGTAGACTTCTATAGCCCCCCTTCCTGCAAGAAATCAAACCCAACGAAAAATCCAATGTCAGCTTTTGGCTTGAAATTTTCACTAGATCTTCACTTCTCGGCTATCATTTGTGAGGATAGCCCAGAGCATCCAAATACACCGGTGTAGAAATGTAAGGATCAGGCTTCTTCTCATGTACAGCTCATAAGGGTTTAGGTTATTACGAGTATGAAGTTAGGGATTCCGGTTCTCTGGGTGAAAAAAAAAAAAAAAAAAAATAACTAGCATATCTACAGTCTTCTGCCCATATACAACATAGGTGCCTATGTTTCCCACAAGTGTACATTTCGTCTTCCGACAAATGCCGTTTTTGTAGAGGAGTTCTCGGCACAGGACTTTTGATAAAATAAGCCAACACCTTTCATAGTATATTCAGTCTTAACTTGGTTGACTAATCCGTTCCATTATCTGTTAGCTGATGAATCTACTGTTCTTCGCCGAATAAGCACATTATGCACTCTTCTATAGCGAGATATCTCTCACACTATTAGAGTGCAATTCTTTGACTCAGCTTGAGGCGCGACGTCTACAGCACACTGCCATCCACTCATCTTTACCTCTCTCCGGAACAAACAGTACATCCGTTCTAGACGCGCGACCTACACACAACACTCTATCACCACATGCTTAATATATCGCGAAATTATGTAGTCACTCGCTCTCTATCGAGAGCGGTATTCACTCTCATCGCGTTCTTTGCCACGACTAGAGACTACAACATAGCACTAGAGCACAAAAGCCACACAACTGAGACGAGTACTCTTTTCTGCGGGATCTTCTCATGTTTACGCGCCGATCCAACCAGAAGTCCGCATACAGCTAACTCAAGATACGCGCGAATCTAAAGACACATTCACAATCTATCCGAAGCGCTTAGTTCAATGTCACATTCAGCGGATCATAACTCGTGCGGGTCTATACCAGCAGCGAGTTCTAACTCACACATCAGCGAGAGTGCCTTCTCCAAGTTACAAGGCTACAGAACAACAGATTATCTTTCAAACTTCAAAATCACTATGGCGTAGACCTCTAACCATAATCTTTAGACAGCGCACGATACACTTTACACTGTAAAACCTAATGATGTTTCTAAATGGCGTTTAAACGCGTTGCACACAAAGAACCCTAGATTATGGACTTGGCGAAGTTAACTCCCACAACCAACCTGAAGAAAAACACAGAATTTAATCGAAAAATGAAAAGTAACAAAAGAAAAAAGAAGGATTATATACACCAATAAAATGAACAGGCAGAAAAGTAAGATAAAAATGATGATAAGTATCGCAGAACATAAGACTGTGAGACCGGATCGAACGACCAAACCTCACAACGCAAACCGAATAACACCCCCAACCCACCCACTCATAGCCTCCACCTTACCTTCGGATCAACAAAGGATATTCCCTAAACCCACTACAGGTCGTCTCTACGCCCCAAGCGCCAAGCATACCCTATTTAAAGCCCAACATGGCATAAATAAAATTTCGTTATACAAACTACAGGCAGGTACATCTACTCAAGACATCTCGGCCACACATGCAAGTCAAAATCAAACAAACACTATATCTATCACGTGCGACCAACCACTAGCGCAAGGAAGGGCCCGTTACGATCCGACACGGGCATGGGTAAAGATTATATACTATCTCAATTCCTTCAACGAACATCACAAACGACCGAAAATAGCTTAGTATTTAAGTAGTGTTGTATGTCCACGTGTCGCGAGCTCAACGGCTGGATCCAATGATTTTCGTCTGACGGTCCGAGGAAGCACACACGAGGGCCAATGGTTGGCTAAATAACAATGCAATGAGTGAGAGCGGTCTAATTTTACATCCTTCAACCCCTTCTCAAACCCTATAAAAAACACAACGACACACCCTCCACTTCATTTGGAGACAATTAGGCTAGGTAGTTTATCTTCTCTAGTTCCTTCTAATTAGCTTCTTTTTTTCAAATGTTTTAACTTATTGTGTTAATTAATACTTGAGCGTTATTGTAAAAGCTGTTAATCTACAGACGCATGAAGTAAACAAAAAGCAAGAAAAAATATCAAAAAAAAAAAAGTATAAAGCTTTGGACACAAGCATATCGGAGAAGACTTCATCATTTCATCATCGAATATCGTGAACAAATGGTGAGCTCGACGACCTACCTATGTAAGTATGCGTCCCTGCCCAATTAATATCAACCATCTAACAAAGCAAGTATGCTTTCTGAAGGCAACTTTAAGATCAGAATCACAAAATTGCCCTACAGAGAATAGATTATGTCCAAGTCCCTCCACGTAGTATACCTTGCTATCACACTGTCACCTAAAACAAAATCGTCCATAACCCGTTGAAGCTCTGAAGTGATCATATCTCCCGACATACTGCTGTACCCGAGAACTATTTCACAAAAATTCATAGCATTTGAACGATTCCCCGGCATATGTTTAGTACATGCCTGGAGTCCAGAGACCAAAGGATGACCTGTTTCTATAACGGACCTGCATTTGGGAAAACATCGAGTTTGGAGAGGTTTGAAATTTTGGTTCCCCAATTTTATGTTGGGGACCTGTTTGGTTTAGCAGATATGAGTAGTAGCATTTCAACAGAAAAGCTTAGTTAAAGGTACATTTCGCCTAAAAGGAGATTGCAAATTTCTTTCCTGAGGGTCTCCATTCATAACCACAATCAACTTTTTCCTAAGGTGAATTTCTTTCCCTGTGGTCTCCATGATACCAATATCTGCCAAATAGTTTTTCCCGTTGCTTCCCAACCCGCTTGGTCTTGTTCAACCTTATCAGTTTAGCCTGCCTTTTGGTTTCCAAATATGCGTCCCTTTATTCAAGATACGTTTAACTAGAGGGGTGCATTTACAGGAAAAATAGGTTGGTTGGTATATGTGTACCAAAATATTAACAACACACGATTTCCCATGTTATTCAGAGTTTAAGCATTTGTCACACATTTTGCACACAGTTCCAGAATTCGAATTAAATTAACAACACGCTTAAAGAGCTAATTCTAGAATCAATTCCGATTCACTTTTAGTCCATACTGAACTTATTTAGTCCTATAGTGTACTTCTACTTTAAAAGTAGCTATGGTTTTTATTGGACTTAATAGATGCTTCTTATTCTCCCATCTTAGCAGGCATGATCCTAAATTATTTTTTGAGTTTTTGGGTGTGTGTTATGAGACTTTATAGTAGTGTTTGTGGGTCTTGAGTTGCTTCTAGGCTTTGAGAATCCGTTAGCTTCATGGAATTCGTTTACCTCCCATTAGAGGAATCACAGGGATATTAGTCTGTTGAAAACCCTGTTTTTTTTCTTGTGGCACCAACTTCGTGTTTCTGTGTGTGTGCTTAAGATGAAGTTCCTGGTTTTATCACTAAAAGTAACATGCTTTTTCCAAGTTACAGGGAAATAGGGAGCCTTGTTTTCTCTTTAATTGAAACTTTTTAGGGGCAAGAGCCAATCACATTATTCTAACAATTCCTGAGATAGCTATAGTGTATTGGCAAGCATAGTTTAAGTGCATTATCCATATGGTTTAACACTAGCTACACTTCCTCTACAATCTCCTTAACTGTTTCTCACTCTCCTAAGATGCCTGATATAGTTAAAAGAGCACTCCTAATGTTCTCAAGGGGTATGAGGGATTGGTTTTTTAACGTCAATGGCATACATGCCCTGAGCGCAAGAACTTTTGGTTTGACAGAGTCACTAGTGAAACAAGACTCTTTTTTGCTCTCCTCCAAATTTGAGCCTTTTAGACTCTCATTCATTTAACAAGGAAGATGTCTTTTCACTCTGTGAGTAGCGCGGAATCTTAATTGAGTCATTACAATTCCTTGTACATGTTTATTGTGTGGGTTGGGGGGAAGAGATCAGGGTGAAAGAGATGCTTAATCAGAATATAAAAAGTGGCTATATATAATTTGAATATGGAAAGTTTATTATAGCTATATTTGTTTCTTTTTTATATATATCTAAAAATCTTATTATCCAATAAGTTTTACTTTCGATAGCTATAATTCTTCAGCTTTTCTTTCAAAACTTCTTAAAAGCTTGTAGATCTAATCCCTTAAGCTCTTATAAGCTTGTTCGATTTCATCTTATAGGTTTTTAAGCAATTTCATTTGTAATAAGATAGAATAAGCTAAGATCTAGCTTATTTTCGTGTTTAAACTTATTTAGTTTTATTAGAAGCTCTTCTTATCTGATTTAATAAGCTTCTAAATAGCTTATTTGAATTCAGATTGAGCTTTATATGTTTATGATAATATCGTAACTTATTTGCTGTGTTTTTGACATCATATCCTAAATCGATTAAGTGCTTCGTCTAAGTTCTATATTCTGATTTTGTTGCTTATTTAGTGCTTATATCATTTCATGTTGGCTTATTGCTCAGATTTGATTTAGATCTTGTTTAGATGTTTAATTATCATTGATTCGTGCTTATTTGAGCCTATTTCTTATAGTACGTTCTTAATAATAGCTTATTCTCTTTTAAGTTTTACTCGTAAGCTTGTTTCTAGCATAGTTTTATTGTCATAGCTTTTTAGTCTAGTCATAGCTTATTTGATAAAAATTTGTGGTTGCTTATTAAAGCGTTGAAATCCTGTTTTTTAGCTTAAGCGTTCCTTTCTTTAGTGCTTATTATCAAGTAAGAATTTCATATACTTATGAATGTTGTGCTTAAAATGATTAAGAAAGATAGTATAAGTAGACATAGTATATAATTATATAAAAAATTATTAAATTTATTAAATTAGCATAATTGTATTAATATATTAATTAATTAGACGTTTCTGATGAGAGGATGTTGGAACGTAGAGAGGCGAGATAAAAGTGGGAATTCGCACAACATAAATAATTTGTATTATTATGTAATTAAATGGAAAGCTGCACCTTTTTTCATAGTTCTAATCTAAACGCGTCCAGATCATTTTGTATTCACAATAAGACTGCATTGACAATCTTTAGCATTAAAGGATCACTCTACAACTTACATGTCATTTACTCACTAATAGCAGACTAACTAAGTGCTTATCAAGTCTCTAACTTCACGTTATATATTTTCACATTCTGAATCCTGAAAGTTCAATAGATTCTTGAATCTTAAACTGTAATGGAGTCTTAAAATCAGACTTCCTCTACATTAGATGTAGTGTGAAATCTATCTTTCTAATAAACAAAACACTATTCTTAAGATTGTTGCACAGGAAACTTTTACAATTGCAAATTGTCAAGTATTTACTCCTTTCAAGTATTTGAAAACTATGTTTGCGAGCACAATCATATGAACTTTAGATTCTAGTCTCAGACCTATTAAATCTTTGGATATAATTATTCATTTGATTTTTATTTAAATGTATTAAACTATATAAAATTATAATTTTTTAATAAAAATTTTTAATTGAATTATTAATTGTTTTATATATTTTTTTTATAAATAATTATTATATAAAGAATATCATTGGATATATTTAAAAAAGTTTAAAGGTAGCAAGATCCTAAGACAAATACAGTGCATATTTTGCACATCATATCAACGCGCATATGCGTCCGACAAACAATTAGCCTCTAATATTTATTTATAACAGAATTCCTCATTCTTACAATGAGTAAGGTTTTTCCTTTACAATTTACGGGACTAGGATATATTAAAGGCTTTATGCTTGTCTACAGTATTCATATTACACATCTTCTTATAATTCATTAATTTGATCAAAAATACTTCTCCCATACATTCAATCTACGATTAGTATTCTACTTAAATCTTATCTAATGGCTTAAAATAAAATAATATAAAAAATATGAAGTTAGTAAAATGTGTATAATTCAGTAATGATATATTAAATAAATAAAATAGTAATAAGATTAAATAGGTAATAATAAATATAATATATGTTAAACACTTTTACAAAAAGAGGCTGTTTTGAAACTCCATACATCAGTGTACTTATCTAGAGTTATTGAAAAATAAATATTACTTCAAGGTGCGGTAACATCTTTTTATCTTGTATTTCTGCTCCAAAACGCAATCTTTTCTCATTCAACCCCTACTTTTTTGATAAAAAATATAAACGCGCGCGCCTCTACCGTCCCACAACTTCTGTTCTTGAGCGGAGGGGAGTAGTGATTCTCAGTTATACGTCAATGTTTAGTCAAATTCTCCATAACATCTAAAGAGTACTGCGTGAGTACAAAATCAGATTAATCTTATCTTCACAGTTTATAGACTTTTTTCAGGTTGCGCGCGAAGACATTCTGGGGGACCCACACTACGAAAATATCTAATAGATAAAAATTGGAAAATTATTATACAATAAGATTTATGTTAATAGTATATTTATTTTTACTTGACAAGGTCACTATTGCGGGAAATGGTACATAACCCTGTCAATACGCGACTAACTTGAGTTTAGTCGATACACTGATGACTCAATATAACAGTTATTGATACAAAATATCAAAAATACTTCATCAAATACAGAAAATTCATATACAAATTATAGAATTCTTAACTAGGTTATAGTATAAATATTTAAAATTTTAAAAAATATTTCTTAAAAATGTTTATAATTACTAATTAAAGAAATTAATTATTTTATTAATTAAAATAATAAATAATTAATTTAAAATAATATTTTAATAGATATAAAAATTTTTTAATTATATTATTATAGAAAAATTAATGATAAAATAGTGTTTTGAAAAATATAATAATTTAAATTAAAAAAATAACATAAATAAATATTTAAAATAAAAAAGGATAGTTATAATTAAAATTAATACGATAAAAAAAATATAAAATAAAATAAATATATAACAATATATATCAGTATTTATTAATATTAAAAAAACCAACGATTAACCAACCACCCCCCACTCCTCCTACTACAATCAAAACCAATCACCCAGAAACCACCAACCACCGACCGCGAGCACACACCATCAAACAAACCACACAAAACCCACAGAGTCACCCGCGAAAACATCTATCAGTAAACCCTACCACCACACACCCCCACCCACACCACCTCATAACAACCACACACCCACCAAAAAACCACCCCACACACTTCAACCATAACACCAACAACCCCCGAACAACTCACCACACACACCACCACACAACCACCCAACCACTAACCCACACCCACAACCTCCCATCAACCGCCCCTAACCAACATACCAACATACCTCACCACCAACCCCCCAAATACCCTCACACAACCAAACCCCCCCCACCTAACGCTCACACCCAACCCGCACCCGCACTCCCCCCCCACACCTAAATAAAAAAAAAAAAAACGACCACCAACGACAACACACCACAAAATATCTACCCGCAAATCAGCCAGAACAAAACAACAACCTATTTCAACCCCCACAACCACTCCCAACAAACCCCACACATACACGCCACCACCCAACATTCCACCACAGCACAAAACTACACATACCCCCCCCTCCAACACGAAATACCCACAACACCCTTACACACCACCACGTTCACCCTCCCCAAAACTACCAAACGAACGCACTACCTCACACCACACGTAACCACAATCAACCCAGCAAACACACACAACCACGCCAACCACACACCTCACTAACACCAACCCCACACTTCCCACAACCACCCCCTATACACACACCACCCTGAAGTCGCCACCCACCTCGACACCATACACCTACCCGGCAATCAATACCACAAACAACACTACTCATACCAAACCCATCCAAAACGATAAATCCAAACATATACCAAAGCCTCAACTACACACCCCCCCCACCCATTCCCCAAAACCACCATACCTTCAACACACATAAACGCCAACCCAGCCCCCCACACACCAACACAACCACCGCAAGCAAACTCACATCCCCAACCGCACCCGAACCAAAAAAACACACCCAGCAAATACGACACTCCTCGACCCACCACACCACACATCCCCCCACACCACATCATCCTCCACCCCGCCCACCCACACACAACACCCGACATAACTACCCACCTAAACGCCCCAACTTAAACACCACTCTCACACGCATGTTTATTCAACCGAACCTACCAACAATCCCCCCTCACCTACACACACCCTTAGACACAGCAAAGCTACGACCCCCACTAAAACACCAACCTACACACTCCACCTTAACACCAACCAACCATACCCAGCACAACCCCACTCCCTCAACTCGAGACTTAAACATACAGACAACAACCACCTCCAACCAATCAATGCACACCCCCCACCCTCACCACATCACGCAACGACTCAACCAACAGAACATCACCCCAACGAACAAAACCCGCCCACACCTCACCCTAGACACCAACAACAAACCTCACAACACACAAAACACAACCCAACAGAACTAAACAACCAACAAACCCAACAGACAACCCCTCAACCAACTCCCCCGCAAAAACTCATAACTCAAAAGACCCCCACCATCATGGACCATTAATCACTTGCGAGTGAACACGAATATTGTGGATAGGCCTATCGGGGTTGACGAATCCCGTTTGTCTATTTCTTATAAGCTAGAGCTTATTGCTCAATTTTACTTGTTAAGCTTGTTTTAAAATTCGGTTGGTCCTTAGTTTAATAAACCCCCGTGGTTTAGTTTATAGAAATTGATATTGGGCCTTTGTTTGATTTTGGGCCTCGTTTAGAAAACTGGACTCACTTTTGGGCTACGTTTGGACTCTCCTGGGCATGCGATTGGTTGTTGAAAGTAATAGTTGGGCTGAGTAATTGCAAAATAGAATTTGTTATAACTGTTTAAATGTTAACAGATTTGTTAGTTTTTGTTTTCCTTTTGGTACCGGTCAACTCATGAGGCGTGGAGCTTACGGGTTTAATAAGCTAGATAGAATTTGACTATTTTCTTTAGCTTATTAAATCAGGTGGTTATCGTTTATTTGCGGCTCTTCACTTCGGTTCTACTTTCTATCCTTTTTCAATTTATTAGTATAGCTTTAGTATAAAATGTTTAGCTTTGCTTATTTGATCGTTATGTTTAGTGAGTAGTTTAATTAGTGCTTGTTAAGTGATATTGTGATTTGAGAATTAAGTGTGGATTTAAAAAAGGTTTAGTTGATTAATAATCTTCGATTATTTAGATTTGTAGTTTGAATGTTTTAAAGGGCAAAATCCGAAAAAATAGTCAAACTACACATCTAGTAACTAATATCTTTTTAAGAGGTTTTTGTCAAAATAAACCAACGTTGTGAGATAATTATCTTTTCTAAGGAAATTAATTCGTTAGTAAACCTTAATTCACACTTAATGAACTTTCACGTCACTTAGCAAACATTTTCATCTTATAAATCTTTTAGATCATTTTTGCATAATTCTCGTAGTTTATTTGATTAGTATAATTCTAGTATTAATATTAGTATAATTTTCTTAGTATTAAAAATAGTTTTAAAACCAAAAATCTTAAAAGATAATCAAGCATTTTTACTTCAAAACATAAACGTAGTTTTCAATTCAAATCTCGTTGGAACTTCGACTCCGAAAGATTGATCATTGTTTGTCCTCAAGCAATTTTCACATTACGGGAATTACTATATTATATTACTCGACACGTTTCGTACGTATCAGTTTTTGGCGCCGCTACCGGGGAGATTTTGTTACGAACATCACGTTTTGTTTTTCGGTTGATGCCTTGAAGATCCTTTCTCCTTGAAAGTTATTTTTGTATCTATTAAAAATATAAAACGCAAAAAACATATAAAAACAATTAAAATTCAAAAAAAAAAATTATTTCCATTTTATTTTCTTTTATATAATTTTTTTTTAAAAATACCAAAAATATTTTTATTTAATTTTATTCTATTTTCTACATAAAAATCCAAAAAATATTTTCCATTTCTATTATTTTTATATACATATATTAAAAATAAAAAATGATGATAATAAAGATTCACAAAGAAATACTAAAAATTTTGAAATACCAAATTTCTCTGTTTTACTTCTTGTGCATAAGCACGCAATCTTCTTCAAACCAAATCAAGTTACATTTTCTCAATCCAGAGAAAAATTTACAATTTCGTCAAGTAGAAGAATCTGAGTCCGATAATCTTTTTCATGATTATATACAAGGAGAGGTTGAGAATGCTAAAGACATCCAAATGGCCGATCATTTGAGACCGATGAAAGAGCTACTCCGAATACCTATCTTAGGTATTGAAGATGCTATCGTTGTTCCAGCCGTTCTAGCAGATCAATTTGAATTGAAACCCGAGTTACTTGATTTCATAAGTAACAATCCTTTCTTTGGTCTTGAAAATGATGATCCTCATTCACACATCAAAAGATTTTACCAAATTACCCGAACTTTCAAAATAAACCAAGTGCCTCATGATGTGGTGAAGTTGATCTTATTCCCGTTTTCTCTTAAAGGAGCAGCCGAGACATGGCTTGAGAACGAACCTCCTTGTTCCATTACGACTTGGGATGATTTAGTATCAAAATTCTTGAATCGATTTTATCCTCATTCTAAAACAAGAGAGCTCAGAAAAGAAATCACGAACTTTCAACAAGTTTTCGGTGAGACTTTTACCGAAGCTTGGGAAAGATTCAAAGATTTATTAAGGAAATGTCCTCATCACGGATTCTCACTCCTTCACCAAATTGATTTTTTCTATAACGGGTTGTGTCAATCTGATCAAGATTCTCTCAATACCGCAGCGGGTGGAAATCTAATGACAAGAAATACTCAAGATGCTTTAACCACTATCGAGAATAAAGCCAGAGTTCGAACTTGTAGAAATAAACCTCAAGTTTCGAGTAGTGGTGGTACCTCAACTCAAATTGATGCCATTACCGCTCTTACTAAACAAGTCGAAGCTCTTGAGTATCATTTTGCTAGCATGCGAGAAACTTATAACCAAAATCAAGATGCCGCGTTTCAGTTAATGCAAAATCAAATGGGTCAAATGGAAGAAACTTTTCAAGAGAGGCCATCATGTGTGCCACCGAGCGACACTGAAACATACCCACGAGAAGAACGTAAAGCGGTTACTACAATGGATGGTTTGACATTGGATGGATCTTTTATTCCTCATTCTAACTTTCTCTTTTATCAAGAAAAGGAACAAGAACCGGAGACCATAACGGAAGTGGTGGAAATTGCTAGCTCTAAGAGCACACCACTTGTCCCACCTCCGGAAACTCCACCATTGTCCACACCAAAACCAAAGGAAAACCTCGAGCCTAATCCTCATCAGCTATTGATTCAAGAAGAAAAATTTCAAGCTTTGGAGAATCCTACGGGACGTGCCGACCATTTCGTTTATAGAATTGATATTGTTGATACTTTGTGCGATAAATTTCCTATTGGAAACAATTCTTTAAGTGGCAATCCCACTCCCTCTTCTGATTCTATGGTCGAGTCTCTCTCCCCACTTCCTACTCCCTTCGAGGATAATGACTCTCTCGTGGAGGAGATCGACACGCTTCTTTCTCAAATTGATGATTCTTTTCCTGAATATGAAACATTTTGCTTTGATATTGAAGAGAAGAGTAGTGGCAGTACCACTACTCATTCTGATTATTCTCTTCCGGATTATGATGCATTCTATTTTGATGACGATCATATTGAAAAGAAGAGTAGTGGCAGTACCACTACTCATTTTGATTCTTCTCTTCCTGAATATGATTCGTTTATCTTTGATCTTTCGATTGATCCGTTTCCTCCTGCCGATAGGAGTGTTTCTCATCATGAGGAGTTCGTCGATGAACTCGCTCACATCATATCTCCACCGGAGTATGACCGTTTTTACTTTGAGCTTGAGATCGATCCAAGAGAGTCTACTAGTGTTGTGGAGAAAAATATATTTGATTTATCATCGACTAAGGATTCTACAAGTATTGAGCTTAATGATTTTCCTCTCCTCTTATCCGATTGTGACTCAATTTTTTCTGAGAAATTTTCTGAGATCGATCTTTTAGTCATATTTCCTTCTGGAGATAAAGACAAAGTTTTCGATCCTGGAATATTAGCCATCAATGGAGTTCACTCTAAGAGATTTTCCATTCTCCTTATGGATGACTTTTCTTCTATTCTATTCGTCAGAGATTTTCTTATCCTGACTGATCCTTCTAAGATCAAGACTTTTCTATCATTTCCCTTCAGAAATGAAGATAAGGTTTTCGATCCCGGAATTCTCATTATAGATGGAGTTTTCTCTTTCACGAGAAAATCTCCACATCTTCTGATTAATAATTTCATGATCGATAAATGTCATATCTTAAGTGAAATTTCTTTGATGACCGATCATTCGGTCAATTTTTCCCCAAGGACAAAGAAATTCGGGGAGAGTCAAGCTAGAGACTCGCACAAAAACAAGTGCTTCTCGGGAGGCAACCCGTGTCTTTTCTTCTTTCTATTTTCTTAATAATAAGTGAGTGTGTGATTTTATAGCACAAGTATGGGGGCGTGCTTCTTTCTATGGTATGTGGTTCCCTTTTTGCAGGATTCCTTACGATCATGAAGACCCGTGCTTGTTTTCAATCCTCCAATCTCCCGGTCTTCGATCTTCTGCTTATTTTGGAAATCTCAATCCTGATCTTATATATATATATATATTTGTTTCCCCTTTCACATTTGGAATTTTTTTTGCATTTGCCTTTTTCGTTCGTAAGTATGGGGGTAAAACCCGATATTCTTGAACATTGAGGACAATGTTCCATTCTAAGTGTGTGTGG
>BQNB010127239.1:0-15919 GCA_026074375.1 Tanacetum coccineum
AAAGGCGCGATTGACCTTAGCAAAAACCCAGTGCAACATTCTCGTACTAAACACATCGAAATACGTCACCACTTTCTTCATAATAATGTCCAGAAAGGACATATCTCAATTGAAAAAGTTCCGTCCATCGATAACATCGCCGACATTCTTACGAAACCCCTTAAACTTGTATCGTTTAACTATATACGTCTTGGTTTAGAAAATGATGGAACACATTCCATAAATCATATTAGTCCGCTTCTCCTTCTTCTGTCTCAATTCTAGTCCGTGTTTTATTCCGTGTTGTGACAACTTAAATACTTCATCCGAAGTACCTTAAGCATTCTTAATTCGCGAAATGCAAATTAAAACGTCACTCCTCTATGTAAAAGTTTCATCAAAACTAAGTCCAAAATGCCTCGCTAAGGGCGGCCCCCATATCCCTAGCGGCCCCCCAATATATTTGGGACCGCCTGACAATACGGGACCGCCAACAGCAGACACCATATTTTACACTTAGTTAAAAAAAATTCAAAACACAAAACCAAACACACCTTTTCTTCTCTGCAGCGACGAAAACGAACAAAACAACCTAAAAACCCAAAATCAATCATTAAAACTTAAATTGAAGATCTAATCAACACCTATAATCATCCACAACATCACAAAGATCATCAATTATAAGTCATTTCATCTATTTTTTTCAAATTGAGTCTAGGGTTCATGATGAACACTAAAAATTAAAATTGGGGATTTTCCATTTTTCTTTCAATTTGGTACAATTAGGACTACTAGTTTACAACATATAACTAACATGCTTCCTGTAGACATAGGATTTGCATACATTATTAAGTTTGTCAAAAAATTGACTTTGAACCAAAACCCCAATTTTATTTTCAAATCACTCACGTTGGGAACATAATAAAATTGTTGTTATGCATTGTTAATACAATTTAAAAACGTTTTCAAACACATGCGTAATGATCTCATGAACAAAGTTCGAGATACATAATTCATATGTATTTTCCAACATGTTTGGATGAGCAAAATCAAACTAAGGAGCGTTTAGATTAACTCTTAGAATTTTAATTTTAGGTCGAGTTAATCGTTACTCCACATTTGTCACATTTAAGCACACACTAGAAATAATGCTCATAACATATTACAAGTTAAAGGTAATAAAATGTGACTTAATTTTTTTTGGAAATCATGCCTCACAAATCATCCAAAGATCACAAAAATACAAAAGACTTGATGTGTGCTAAAACACACATCTTTATTACCCCAAAAACACTATAAATCAGACTAATAATACTAAAATATGCTTAATTATATTGCAAATATGTTTGTTTGGTATTATTATGTCTTGCAGGTACTAAGGATTGAAAACGAAGCAAAAACAGGTATTTTCGGGTTTGTTTCGACCGAGGGTGCTTATTATCCAAGATCAAGACAAAGTCAAAAAAAATCCCCCAAGCATTCCATTGGAAAGAGCGCGAAATTACGAGTCTGACGGTGCTTTCATCTCCTATTGGGCCGGCCCGACACCATTTATATAGGTCAGACCGACCTATATTATCTAAAAGGCTCAAGACTTTATTTACTAAGCCCACATTCATATCAGCCCATAGCAGACTCGGCCCACTCTTCTATCAAGGCCCAAGCCAAAAAGTGATATCAAAATAAAAGGAGTGTATTACTGAAAAGGAAATTGTGTGTTTGAAGAGCTCACGTGCCAACAAAATTATTTCAAGAACCCCTCACATGCTCCTCCACTAGCTCTTCATCGTCCAACCAAATCAAGACACGTGGCCAAGTTTGTTATAATTTGTTTTCGTGATAGGGCGAGGAATGTGTGTGTATAAATTGTGATGTGTTTTATTAATGCAATGAGAAGGACATGCGTAGGAGATCTAGTGGTGGATCGGACCCCCGACAGTCTGGCAATCCGAGGACACGCACACCCAAGCCAATCATTGGCTGGATAATGATTAAGTCGGTGGATGGAATTTACAAAAAGGACCTATGGCTTGGCTATTTAAAAACACGTTCCCCTATCATTTTGGGACATTAGATTTTAGATTTCATTTTTTTTACTCTCAACTTTTTAGCTTATTAAAATTTAGTTTTAGCTTATTGTTTCGTTTTGCTTATTGTGAAGCTGATCTTTCAGTTTATTTGGGATATTGTACAAGCTTATTATTAGTTGAATGAAGATGATGTTTTATGTTTAAAGTGCCAATTTCTTGTCTTTTTTCTTTCTATTCTTCGAAAGTTTATTCTCAAATAAGCTACCCTTATAAGCTTATTCGTGCTTAACCTCTTAAAAGTATTAGATCTAGTCTTGTAAGCTCTCACAAGCTTATTTGATTGTATCTCCTATATTTTTAAGAAGTGTTCGAATAAAACAAGTTAAAATAAGCTTTGACTTAGCTTATTTCTGAGTTTAAGCTCGTTGTTGTTCCAAAAGCTCTTCATTAAATCTGATAAGCTTGTTAATAGCTTGTTGGATTTCGTTCGAGCTTAGATAGTTTTCAAAAGTGTTCGTTTATAGCTTATTTGGTTGTTTAAACGTGAATAAGCTCTATAGCTTATTCGGCTTATCAAAACTATTTCGGTTTAGCTTATTTGATTGGTTAGTGTTTATTTGAGATCTATGTAGGTTTATTTTTGCCATTGTAGTTTAGATTTTGATTTGCTTATTTGGATCTCGCTTGGATTAGATCGTTAAGTGCTTATTTGAGTTTAAAAAAATAGCGTCGTTTGCTTATTGGATTTTCGTGAGCTTATTTGGTTTGTGTTTTTGCTTAAAAGTTTTGATCTCGATTAGTGCTTATTCAGTTTGCTTATTATTGATATGAGAAGTGATTATTTGAACTTTATTTGTATTAACTCTCGTTATAGCTTATTAAGTTTTATTTAGCAATGAGAATGACATGCGTAGGAGATCTAGTGGTGGATCGGACCCCCGACAGTCTGGCAATCCGAGGACACCCACACCCAAGCCAATCATTGGCTGAATAATGATTAAGTCGGTGGATGGAATTTACAAAAAGGACCTCTAAGCCAAAACTTGTTACTCAATACTAAAACTGTTCTCCATCAGTTTTTTGTAGTCTAAGCCAAAACTTGAAAATCAATTTTGGGCCTTGCTGACGTTTGGTTATTAGGTTGTTTGGATATGTTAGGATAGATTGGGCCTGCGTTTGGTTGGTAGAATTTAACAGTGGGTTGCGTTTGGTGTGTAACAGAAAGTGAAAATTTTGCTAGTAATGTTAACTGTTGTTATACATTAACAGTTTGTGTATTTTTGTGTTTGACTCGACGGTACCGGTCAACTCATGAGGCGTGGAGATTAAGGGTTTAATAAGCTAGAAAGAATTTGATTATTTTCTTTAGTTTATTAAATCGGGTGGTTATCGTTTATTTGCGGCTCTTCATTTCGGTTCCATTTTCTATCCTATTTCAATTCATTAGTGTAGAATTATTAGTTTAAAATGTTTAGATTTGTTAATTTGATCGTTATGCTTAGTGAGTAGTTTATATGTGCTTGCTAAGTGATATTGTGAATTGAAAATTAAGTGTGGATTTAAAAAAAGGTTTAGTTGATTAATAATTTTTCGGATTATTTAGATTTGTCATTTGGTTGTTTGAAGGGCAAAATCCAAAAAATAATCAAATGACACATCTAGTAATTAGCATCTTTTTAAGGGATCATTTTCAATAGAAACTAACGTTGTGAGAAAATCGTCTTTTCTAAGGATAATAATTCGTTAATAAACCTTAATTCACACTTAAGGAACTTTTCACGTCACTTAGCAAGCATATTCATTTTATAAATCTTTTAGATCATTTTAGCATAATTCTCGTAGTTTAATTGATTAGTATAATTCTAGTATTAATATTAGTATAATTTTTAGTATTGAAAAATTAGTTTTCTAAAAGTAGTTTATTTTCAAAAAAAAATCTAAAAAGATAATCAAGCATTTTACTTCAAAACATAAACGTGGTTTTCAATTCAAATCTCAACGTGGATTACGACTCCGGAAGAATAATATTTACTTTTCCTAAAGTGATTATTATTTCTAACGGGAATTACTATATTATATTACTCGACACGTTTCGTACGTATCAGTTTTTGGCGCCGTTGCCGGGGAGATTTTGTTACGATCATCACGTTTTGTTTCACGGTTGATGCCTTGAAGATCCTTTCTCTTTGAAAGTTATTTTTCAACCTATTAAAAATATAAAACACAAAAAAATAAAAAAATAACAACAATAAAAATCCAAAAATATTTTTTATTTTCATTTTATTTTCTTTTATCCAAAAATATTTTTATTTTTATTTTCTCTATTATAAAAATCCAAAAATATTTTTCTATTTCTAATATCTTAAAAAAAATCTAAAAATATTTTTCTTGCTTTTTTTATATTTTATCTTATCTTTCTATATAGTGCATGAGCACACGTTCTTCCGCTAGACGACTTTGATCTCCTATTGAAGATCCCGAACGATTATTAAGTCGAAGAAATCGAAGTGAACCGTCACTCCTTTTCGATCTGGAAGAAGACGATATGGCTGGACAAGCTCCACCGCAGGGTCCGATACCCAACCTCCGTTCTATGGAGGAGTTACTTCAAGCACCTACCGATGGTGTCGGGGATGCAATTGTTGTACCCCCCATTCTTGCGAATTAATTCGAATTGAAGATCGGTTTACTTAATCTAGTAACCGCCATCGCTTTTCGTGGTTTTGAAAACGATGATCCTCATTCTCATGTTCGACGATTCACAAAAATAACACAAATAGTTAAACTTAATAACGTTCCGAGTGACGTTGTTAAACTGTTGTTATTTCCATTTTCTCTTGAGGGAGCAGCCTCATGGTTAGAAAAAGAACCTCCAAATTCTATCACAACTTGGAACGATCTTGTGTCCAAGTTCGCGAACCGTTTCTTTCCTCCTTCTAAGACCACCAATCTTCGAAATGAAATCACGAGATTTCAACAAAGATTCGGTGAACATATAGCTGAAGCCTATACCGATTTAATACCTTCTTAACAAATGTCCCATCATGCTTTTCTCTTCTCATCAATTGATACTTTCTATAAATAGTTTATGACAATCAAAAATTAGAGAACTCTCTTAATTCTGCAGCTAATGATAATTTCTTGACAAAGAATGCCTAAGAAGCTTTGACTATTATTGAAAACAAATCTAAAGTTCAAACTTCTAGAAATAAACCTCATGTTGGAAGTGCTAGTGGGAGCTCGACTCAAGATGCTCATATTACCTCTCTCACTAAGCAAGTTGAAGCTTTTCTCTCTCTGCACCGACCGGTTAATTCTGTACAAAACGGTTTTAAGACATGTGGTGGTCCACATGCTTATTATGAGTGTCAAGCCGCCGGTGGCTACACCCAAGAGGACGTTTATGCTACAACGGGTACCTATAACCAAGGTGGTAATTCTTACCAACCTCAAGGTAACCGTAATATGTTTAGCTATCGTTCTAATAATTACCTCAGACCACCAGGATTTAATAATCCGAATCAAAACAATCAAGGAGACAATCAAGGTAATAATCAGGGACATTATCAAAATAATCAAAACATGAACCAGAATCAAAACTAGAATCAATATAACCATGGTTCTCAAAACCAAGGTTATAATCAAAACAGGGGTCAGAACTACAATCATGGAAATAATTACAATTCAAATTAGAATTATAACCATAACCAAGGTTTTAATCAATATCAACCAAACATGAACCCAGTTCCAAGCCCAAATCAATCCACGACGGATGATTTGATGAGGCGGCTTTTGATCCAAAATTAAAATCAACAAATTTATAACCGGAACCAAGATGCAAAAAATCAATTAATATTTGATCAAATTGGTATATTGGCTAAAGCTCTTCATGAAAGACCCCAAGGTGCTTTGCTGAGCAACACTGAGCCTAACCCGAGAGAGCAAGTTAATTCTATTATGACAAGGAGTGGATTGACTACTGCTGAACATATTCCACCCCCTGTTCCTCCTACTCCTAGGGTGGAAGTGGAAAAAGAACCGGAGACTTTAATAGACGAGGTGCATATTACAATCCTAGCAAGTACCGCACATGTCCCACCTCCTAGAGTTCAGCCAGTGTCACCACCAAAATCAAAGGAAGATCCTAAGCCTAACCCTCATCAACCTAAGATTCCATAACCTTTGAGGCTTAATAAGATAAAACTTCTTGATAAAAATAATGTTCAAATATCTAAGTTTTTGAAAATATTTAAGCAACTTCATTTTGATATCAGTCTTATGGATGCTTTAACTCAAATTTCAAAATTCACTAAAGTGTTAAAAAATTTATTAAAAGATAAAGAGAAATTAGAAGAGTTAGCAAATACTTCGATAAATGTTGAATGCTCTGCTATCCTTCTTAATAAGGTTCCCAAAAAGCTTGAAGATCCTGGAAAGTTTCTCATTCCATGTATCCTACAAGATCTAGAGGTTTACAACTCCTTAGCCGATTATGGAGCAAGCATAAATCTTATGCCTCTTTCGATCTATGAGAAACTTGGGATCAGACCTTTGAAACCCACTCGAATGACTCTTGAACTGGCTAACCATTTATCACATTTCCGATGGGTATAGCTGAAGATTTTATTGTTAAAGTGGAAAAATTCAACATTCTTGCCGATTTCGTTATCGTTGATTTTGAGGTGATCTAGAGTTCCCTATCATTTAGGGAGACCTTTTCTTGCGCACGCAAGAGCTCTTTGAATCCTGGTATGAGGAAAATTAACTTTAATAGTCCGGTAATGAAGAATTCGTGTTATATACGATAAATCTTACAAGAAATAATCAGTGAAATCCAATCCGTTCATTGCATTACTATAAATGATTTTTCGAAGAGATTAAGACGATTAGTGGCAGTACCACTTTTGCATTAGATTCTTCTCCTAGTTCTCCACTTGTCGAGACTAGTGATTCTCTTCTTGAGGAGTTCACCAATGAACTCGCTCTTCTTGACCCATTTCCACCAGGATATGAGGATGATAATTTTGATCCTGAAGCTGATCTTAGAGAAATTGAATATTTGCTGAACTGAGATCCGTCTACTGTTTCTTCGCCTACAAATGATATTGATATTATTCCATTCTCGAGAGGTTCACCGATGAACCTGCTCTCTTTTACTCATCTCCATGGGGAGATGACGATGATGATCTTTTTGACCTTATGTCCGATAATGATGAATGGAAAAAGCTTTTGTATGGTGATTCTTATAATGACACTCATTCTAAAAATGATAAAACTAAGGATTCTAAAACAAAGAGTTTAATTTATGAAGCTAATATTGTTGAATCAAATGGATTACCTCCTCATTTACTTACAAGTGATTCAACTCTTCTTGAGGAGTCATCTAAGTCATCTGAGATTGCTACTTTATTATCATCTCCTTTCGGTAACGAGAACAAGGTGTTCAAGCCTGCCATATTCATTTTGGGTGAAACTCAGATTTTCAATAATGAATTAAAAGATAAGGATTTAAAAGTGAATGCCTCGTCTAAGGCATTTTTAATTTTTGAGGAGCGTAACTTTCTATCTATCTCTTTTGATCAAGAACCCCTTTTTCATTTGGAGTTAACTGTGATTGAGACTCTGTTATCATTTTCATCCGAAAATGAAGACAAAGTTTTCAATCCTGGAATACTCACTTCAAAAGGAGTTCACTCTTTTACTAAAGGATTATTTCATCGGACCTATGAAACTTTAAAGATCATTAATGTGCATCCGAATATTTTGAATGAAGGTCCGATGAAGATTTTTCCATTCTTCTGTTTTTGCCCCAAGGGCAAAGGAATTCGGGGAGAGTCAAGCTAGAGACTCGTACAAAAACAAGCGCTTCTCGAGAGGCAACCCGTGTCTGTTTTTTCTTTCTATTTTCTTAATAAATAAGTGTGTGATTTTATAGCCCAAGTGTAGGGACGTGCTTCTTTCTTTGGTGTGTGGTACCGTTTTTGCAGGATTCCTTAAGATCGAGATGATCCTAGCTTGTTTCAATCCTCCAATCACCCGTCTTCCTATCTTTTGCTTATTTTGGAATCTCAATCCGATCATGTTATATATATATAAGTATATATATATATATATATATATATAGATATATATATATATAAATAATAATATATGAAAGTATATAATATATATTATATAATATATATATATATATAATAAAATATTATTATATATTGTGTTTCCCCTTCACACTAGGAATTACTAGCATTTTCTTTTCGGTCCTTAAGTGTGGGTAAAACCGCATTTTTGAACATTAAGGCCAAAGTTCAATTCTAAGTGTGGGGGTATTTTAATCAAAATTTGATCATACTGTGCCCGCTGTGTCCCTTAAGTGTTGGGGTAATACCTAACATTTTTGAATATTGAGACCAATGTTCGATTCTAAGTGTGGGAGGGATTTCTATCGAAATTGATCATACCTGTTGCCTGTTTGTGCGAAATTGATTATACCTGTTGCCTGTTTGTGTCCTACGCAATCCTGTTTTGACCAAAATTTTGCTTTATTTTCAAATTAAAAAATAAATAAATAAAAATAAAAAATGATGATGAAAAAATGAAAATAATAATAATATAATGTTTAATAAATAAGTAGGCCCGTAGAACTAATGATATTTTGACTTGACTGAGTATTAAACTCTAGCTTTCCCCTTAGCTTTCGAGACTAAGCATTTGCTTAACTTTAAAATTTTACAAAGAACAAAAAATGATAGAGTTAAATATAAGTTAGATGCTAAGCGTGGAGTAGTTAGATCTCTTTAGAGCTCATAGAGGTTAATTGTGGTTTTTTTCTCCCACCAGCTTAATAAACGTTATATAATTGATAATAAATAAATAAAGTTACTTTAGTTTTTGCGATTCTTAGTTTTGATCCCTTCGTAGAGATTCCTTCTGGTGAAAGTAAGGTACACATCGAGGTTTTGTCAGTGTTGTGGGGAAATAGGTTACCGATTCCTGACGGCTCGCTCTCGTTGTCTAGGTAGTTAAAAGACCACAGGACTTGAAATTTGGCTATAAAAATAATAAATAATAATGTAATAAACTGAAGCCGAAATAAGACCACTGTTTCTTGTCGGTTAGGACGCCCGATGTTGCAGTCGTTTAAAGGGTGGAAGTAATAATAATAATAATAATCCGAGACTGATAAAAGTTTACTGGCTCTGTCGGTTAGGACGCCCGATGTGTCAGTTGTTTAAAGGACCGAGGGATAATAATGTTGCAATAATAATAATAATAAAGCCAAATTTCGACTCCGGGGTTATCTAAATAAAGCCTCCGTCTCTGGACTCGTAGATGATTTGTTTCGGATGAAATAAAAGGATAACCCCTAAATCATGTGAAATTAGAACCTTAATGTGGACATTATTCTCACCATATCGTCTCTTTACGAAAGGATTTCAAACTAATTATGGTCTAAACCGTGCACCTTTATGATAATAAGGACATAATTTATTTGTCAACAATAATAATAATAAAATCCTTAGAGGATTTAGGAATAAGGGAGCAAAAAGTAGCTATGCGTACACAATTAGCATTTATGAGTAGTGTTAGCATCTAACCTTATATTTCGTTGTGATTTCGTTTTAAGCTTAATCTAAGACTGATAAAAGTTTATTGGCTCTATCGGTTAGGACGCCCGATGTGTCAGTCTTCAAAAAGGTCGAGGAAATTACCGAGGTCAAAATAAGACTACTGGCTCTGTCGGTTAGGACGCCCGATGTATCAGTTGTTTAAAGGACCGAGGGATAATAATGCTGCAATAATAATAATAATAATAAAGCCAAATTTCGACTTCGGGGTTATCTAAATAAAGCCACCATCTCTGGACTGGTAGTTGAGTTGTTTTGAATGAAATAAAAAGGATAACCCCTACATCATGTGAAATTAGAACCTTAATGTGGACCTTATTCTCACCATATCGTCTCTTTAGGAAATAATTTCAAACTAATTATGGTCTAAATCGGGCACCTTTATAATAATAAGGACATAATTTATTTGTCACGAATAATAATAATAAAATCCTTAGAGGATTTAGGAATAAGGGAGCGAAAAGTAGCTATGCATACACAATTAGCATTTATGAGTAGTGTTAGCATCTAATCTTATATTTGGCTATGATTTTATTTTAAGCTTGGTTTGGGAATTTCGAAAATCAAGGATGACGTACTCCTATTCTTAAAGCCTTTAAATGATTTAAATTAATTTTTATCTATTATTGAATAAAGTGGTTAAAACGGGGGCTTTTTCAAAATAAATGATTTTTGAACCCGTTTAATGGACCTTTTATGTTCTTGTTTAATTGTGAGGGGTTATTAAGTTAAGGGGGTTAAATTATTTCTTTCCGGGTGTGTCTTATAAACATTGTGTGTGGGACCAGCAATGGCTTAGTGTGAGGGAATTTGATGTGTGCTAAAACATACATCATTTATAACTCGGAAAACATTATTAATTGGACTACAAACATGAATTATGCTTAATATTATTGCAAATATGTTTGGTTTGTGTTTTTATGTCTCGCAGGTACAAAGGATTAAAAATAGACAAAAAACGGTGATTTTCGGGCTCAGCTCAATCAAGTTTAATTATTATTCGGAGTCAAGACGGAATCAGAAAAATTATCCGAGCATGCCATTGGAAAGAGTTCAAGATTTCGAGTTCAACGGTGTCTCCATATTTTATTGGGTCGACCCGACACCATTTCTATGGGTCGGACCGACCCATGTTTATTAATCAAGATCCGAGAAAGAAATGAAATGAAGTGAAATAATGAAGTAAGCATCACATGCCAAGAATTAAATCCAAAATAATGGCACGTGACCTTCCATTTGCAACATTCACCTTTCATTTGCAAATTGCAAACGCATCAACGGCTCAGATTCAAAAGAAAAAGGAATCAACGGCTCAAGGCACATGTTACTCCACATTGTCTTTCATCTCAAATTGCAAGTTGAAATCAATGGCTCACAATTCGCATGTCTACAAAATATCTTCAAGTTGCAAAATGGAATCCCTTGGACTATAAATAGACGCAGCAAGCAACAGTTGGAGTAGTTTTAGTTTTTATTTTTTTACAATGCTATTATTTTGTTAAACAGTAGTTTAAACCAAGAATCTCATTTGTTTTACTTTTCATGCCATTTTTTTTATCCAACAGTAGGAGATATAATTTTCATGCAATGTCTTCTTTTTTTTACTAGTATCCTTTTGTTTTCGCATGTAGTTCTTTTTCTATATTAGCTTATTGTGTTCGGCTTACTTTTACGCTAGTAATTTTCCAGCTTATTAAGATTTTGTACCAACTTATTTTAGCTTATTAATGCAGAAGTATTTTTAGCTTATTGTTGCTTATTGTCTTAGTTTATTTTCTTTATATCGAATAAGCTATTTAAGCTTTGTTCGTCTCCCTTGTTAAGCTCGATTCGATTTGTAAAAAGGTGGCCACGAGTATTTAGCTACTCGGCTTATTTCGATAAGCCTCGGACCACCTAAATAATCGAGAGCTCATTTTGTTAAAAAATTGCTTATTTCAGTTAAGAAGTTTAATAAGTAGCTTAGTTGGTATAAAATTACCACCAAAAAAAAAATGTTTTACAACTGTTTTATTTTTATTTTTTCGCTACGTTTCACTTTTACAAAAATTTAGTTGTCTAATTAAGTTAACTGTTGGCAATTTAGTTCACATTTGGGCCTTGTGTTCTTAAGTTACTCGTTGGGCCTTGTAGTTTTTAATTTTTTTTTTGATCTCACTGTTTTGAGCTTATGTAAATCGAAAACATAAAGTATGAAATTTGCAAGTGGAAAGTGAATTTGTGTTAACTGTTTGATTCTAACAGTTTGTGTTTAATTTTTGTTGTTACGGTATCGTTCAACTCTTTGGCGTGGAGCTTAAGGGTCTAATAAGTTAACTCAATATCTCAAGTTTAAAGCTTTTAGCTCCTAAACTTAAGTATTTTGGTAGAATATTAGATCGGGTGGTTTTAATCGTTTTGGTTTCGGCATTCGGGTTCTAAATCTCTTCTCTTTTCAATATTAATTAGTGTAGTATAATTTGCTTATTATGTCTTTTATCGCTTTATTGATTAATATGATTAGTGAGTAGTTTTATTATGCTTGCTAAGTGAGTAGTTTTTGGTGACTTAAGTGTGGACATAAAAAGTGATTGTCGATTAATAATTTACGGATTGTTTAGATTTGTGTCTTGGTTATTCGAACGGGCAAAAGCCGTAAGAGTAATTAGGCATAAATTTAGTCATTAATATCTTGATAAAAAAATTGTTTTCAAAATAAACCAACGTTGTGAGAAAATAATCTATTAGACGGATATTGGTTCATTGATTAGTACTTAGTTCACACTTGAGGATCCTAATACCTTACTTGGCAAGCATATTTGTTTTTATATATCTTATATCTTTAGCTTTAAATCTAGTAGTATAATTCTTAGTTTTAAAAGCAAAATCTTAAATATTTGATATTCAAGCATTATTCCACAAACAACATCTGATTTTCCATATTCACGCCTCGTCAGGGAATACGATAACCCGGGAGATTTGGTTAGACCTTTCCTAAGGTTTTTCCGTGTCTGTCCACTATATTACGATTGAGTTCGCCCCTTACGCATATTTATACGTGTGTTCGGCTTGAACCAATTTTTGGCGCCGCTGCCGGGGAGGCTGTGTTTACGATAATCCAACGTTTGACAAATTGTGATTATAATTGTGTATATTTTCTATTCTTATAAAAACATAAAAAAAGTACAAAAATATTTTTCACTTTCTTTTATTAGTATATTTATCATATAAAAAAACAAAACAAAAAGAAAAATCAAAAATATAAAAACATTGTCCATAAATTTTTCTTTTTTTTGTGTTTGGGCTGTGTGTCATTTGACTGGGTTGGCTTGCTTTTTGCTTTTCCTTTGATGGTGGGATTTCTGTTTTTTTGGGGCGTTTGTCACTGCTTTTGTGTGTTTTTGTTGCGCGTATTTTTCGTTTTGCTGTTATTTTCTGGTGTCTTTGCTTGGATTGGTTGGGCTGTTTTTTAATTCTTTTTTTTGGATTTATGTTTGTTGTTTTGTGTCGTTGGTCTGAGTGTGCTCTTTCTTGGCTAACTTTTATTTGGTTTTGTGCTTTGGGGACTTGGTTTGGTCTGAAGTTGGTGGTTTTATGTTTGTGTTGGTTGTTGTTTTTTGGTTGGTTTCTGTTTGTGGTTGCTTTGGGTTTGTTTTGCGGTGGTCTTTACTGCTCTTTTTTTTCTTTTGTTGCTTGTTGGCATGTTTAGGGTGGTTGTTTTGGGGGTTGTTTTCTTTGGTTTGGTTGTTGGTTGGTTGGTTGTTTTATGGTTTTGGTTTTGGCATTTGTGTTATGCTTTTTGGTTGGTTTGTCGTGTAGGTTTTGTCTTTGCTTGCCATGGTGGTTTTTGTTGGCTTTTTGTTGGTTTTGTTTCTTTGTTTGTCTGGGGGTTGGTTTCGTGTTGTTTGTTGTTGGTTTTGGCTTTTTATTGTTATTTGTTTGGCTTGCATGTTTTTTTTTTTGTGTTGGGCCTTTGTTGTTGTTTTGTTTTTGTGTTGTTGGTTGGTTGGTTTTTCTGTTTGTGGTTTGTTTTTGTTTTGGTTTGTTTGTTTTGTTGTATGGCTTTTTTTGGTCTTTGGGTTTTCGGTGATCAAGTTTAATTATTATTCGGAGTCAAGACGGAATCAGAAAAGTTATCCGAGCATGCCATTGAAAAGAGTTCAAGATTTCGAGTTCAACGGTGTCTCCATATTTTATTGGGTCGACCCGACACCATTTCTATGGGTCGGACCGACCCATGTTTATTAATCAAGATCCTAGAAAGAAATGAAATGAAGTGAAATAATGAAGTAAGCATCACATGCCAAGAATTAAATCCAAAATAATGGCACGTGACCTTCCATTTGCAACATTCACCTTTCATTTGCAAATTGCAAACGCATCAACGGCTCAGATTCAAAAGAAAAAGGAATCAACGGCTCAAGACACATGTTACTCCACATTGTCTTTCATCTCAAATTGCAAGTTGAAATCAACGGCTCACAATTCGCATGTCTACAAAATATCTTCAAGTTGCAAAATGGAATCCCTTGGACTATAAATAGACGCAACAAGCAACAGTTGGAGGAGTTCTTTTTTTTTAGTTATTTTTTTTATCCAACAGTAGGAGATATAATTTTCATGCAATGCCTTCTTTTTTTTACTAGTATCCCTTTGTTTTCGCATGTAGTTCTTTTTCTATATTAGCTTATTGTGTTCGGCTTACTTTTACGCTAGTAATTTTCCAGCTTATTAAGATTTTGTACCAACTTATTTTAGCTTATTAATGCAGAAGTATTTTTAGCTTATTGTTGCTTATTGTCTTAGTTTATTTCCTTTATATCGAATAAGCTATTTAAGCTTTGTTCGTTTCCCTTGTTAAGCTCGATTCGATTTGTAAAAAGGCGGCCACGAGTATTTAGCTACTCGGCTTATTTCGATAAGCCTCGGACCACCTAAATAATCGAGAGCTCATTTTGTTAAAAAAATTGCTTATTTCAGTTAAGAAGTTTAATAAATAGCTTAGTTGGTATAAAATTACCACCAAAAAAAATGTTTTACAACTGTTTTATTTTTTTTCGCTACGTTTCACTTTTACAAAAATTTAGTTGTCTAATTAAGTTAACTGTTGGCAATTTAGTTCACATTTGGGCCTTGTGTTCTTAAGTTACTCGTTGGGCCTTGTAGTTTTTAATTTTTTTTTTTGATCTCACTGTTTTGAGCTTATGTAAATCGAAAACAGAAAGTATGAAATTTGCAAGTGGAAAGTGAATTTGTGTTAATTGTTTGATTCTAACAGTTTGTGTTTAATTTTTGTTGTTACGGTATCGTTCAACTCTTTGGCGTGGAGCTTAAGGGTCTAATAAGTTAACTCAATATCTCAAGTTTAAAGCTTTTAGCTCCTAAACTTAAGTATTTTGGTAGAATATTAGATCGGGTGGTTTTAAATCGTTTTGGTTTCGGCATTCGGGTTCTAAATCTCTTCTCTTTTCAATATTAATTAGTGTAGTATAATTTGCTTATTATGTCTTTTATCGCTTTATTGATTAATATGATTAGTGAGTAGTTTTATTATGCTTGCTAAGTGAGTAGTTTTTGGTGACTTAAGTGTGGACATAAAAAGTGATTGTCGATTAATAATTTACGGATTGTTTAGATTTGTGTCTTGGTTATTCGAACGGGCAAAAGCCGTAAGAGTAATTAGGCATAAATTTAGTCATTAATATCTTGATAAAAAAATTGTTTTCAAAATAAACCAACGTTGTGAGAAAATAATCTATTAGACGGATATTGGTTCATTGATTAGTACTTAGTTCACACTTGAGGATCCTAATACCTTACTTGGCAAGCATATTTGTTTTTATATATCTTATATCTTTAGCTTTAAATCTAGTAGTATAATTCTTAGTTTTAAAAGCAAAATCTTAAATATTTGATATTCAAGCATTATTCCACAAACAACATCTGATTTTCCATATTCACGCCTCGTCAAGGAATACGATAACCCGGGAGATTTGGTTAGACCTTTCCTAAGGTTTTTCCGTGTCTGTCCACTATATTACGATTGAGTTCGCCCCTTACGCATATTTATTCGTGTGTTCGGCTTGAGTCAAATTTTGGCGCCGCTGCCGGGGAGGCTGTGAAACCGTTTATCGTTACGTTTGGCATTTGTGTTTGAATCTGTGAATATTATCATATAAAAAAAAAGTACAAAAATATTTTTTATTTTCTTTTATTAGTATAATTATCATATAAAAACAAAAGAAAAACCAAAAATATAAAAACATTGTCCATAAAAAAAGAAATAAAATTCACAAATTGGTAAAA